>CM052153.1:7921807-7974824 GCA_028455555.1 Augochlorella aurata | reverse complement strand
AATAATTACAACGGTACGCGCGTCGGATCCGTCGAGTCGTAAAGGACGAAATGAAGTCAGGAGGCGTAGCTCTCGTGGCATCGATGTTGCGTGCAGTCTTATTCCGAGCCATGGTCTAAATAGAATAACGACAATGCAATTAATGCCACGTAAAGATAAAATAAAAATTTGAACAGACGCAGAGTTCATATCGTTGATTAAGAAATCTTGTGGTATGAGTAGTGTATAAATATTACAAGTGATTATTAATGCAAATATGTTCTTGCATACTGGAAATATTCAAATACAAAAAATGTGTGAGTATCCAAGCTTAATTACAGCCGCGAAGTCAGTGGCTGTAGCAAATGATGACAGCGAACCCGTTAATTGCCTGCTCGTAGGTAATTGATGATCCGTGAGACACCATTCATGTTTCATAGCAATTTAATACGACACTTCGCGGACGTAAGTTGAGTGCAAAAGGTTATTAAAAGTTCCTAAAGACTGCTTTTGAAGCGTTGTACGTCCAACGTGAACGATGTGTTAAATTTTCTATTCGAATTTCAACGATATATTTCAGTCTACTATAATTAGTATAATAATTCCAGGGCTCGGAGAAAACGGAAATGATTTAATAAGAACGCTGCAAGGGTAACTGTTACGAGCAACGTAAAACACTTTGTACTCGGTAACTATAACATATGTCTTTACGACGTTACAAGACAATAGAATAAAAGTTATCTATACATAGTATTCTATGCTTTCGTAGAAATTCTTGAAAACACTGTAGAACGAAATTTTTTGACAAAGTTTATAACAGACTGTAATTTGATCACGCCCGACGCAGAATTACTGGTAATAAATCGTCGATCGATTGAGAATGCAAACAAAATAAATCCAGACATTTTTATTGGCCATACGTGATTCGATATCAGCGTCAATAGTACCTCTTCTACATCACTCTATTTCATTTCGTTAAATGCGTGACACATATATTTTTGTTCGTGCCTCGGGAACTGCACGTGACGGCAGAAAACATAAATATTGCAATTCACTTTCTGTTACCTTTTTATTTCGTTTATAATGGAAATAGTGCTTTTAAATTGTTTCGAAGCCAATATCGTTAACAACTTCGTAAAAACAGAAGTGGTATTCCTTTTTTTTCGCTCCAAGTGCCGCATTGATTAATTCGGTTAGCTATATATATGTATCCATACGGTCGGAAGCAATTAACGAACATCGATGGAGAAATTGAAACACGTACGTGTAGGCTCTCAGATTCGGGAACCAGATATTTATTTCTGTATTCTCTCGATCGACGTCCGCATCAATCAACGTGTTGCTGAAATATTTTACCCGGAAAATACACGGTAATTACAATATGATTAAAGCGAAGAGAAAATTATAGAATATAGAGAATAGTAGTAAAATTATATGGCCAGAATAGTAGAATAAGTACTAAATATCGTCGGACAAGTAGAATAAAATCATAGCTGACTACAGTGGAATAGGAACGATCTATAACCAGACAAGCTCTAATTAGGGCAATGGAAGAGGACTGACAAGAAGAGTCAAATAAGTATATAGGTAGAGAAGTGAAATGGGAACAACATATAGCGAAATAAATTGAATAATTCGGATGGTATGCCAGTAGAGTAAGAGACCTTTGACCAGACAAGTGGATTAAAGTTGCAAATAGATCAACACGATAGAAACGACTGAGACAAGTGGAATACAACAGTTACTAAGACAGTAGGGCAGGGACGAGCATTGTCAGACCACTGGAATAAGGACAACCGTTTGTGAAATAACGCCATAATATCATAAGACCGGTTAAGTAGAATCTGAACAATCTATAATCAGGCAAATTAAATAGATGGTACTGAAACGAGTAAAATAAGATATTGAAATCAAATGTCGTTCAGCTAGCAAAATTAATATTGGAAATTCTGCGTTACAAATTGCACTGGACTGTTCGGTGCTTAATGACCGTTTCCATCAACTTTCGTCGTCGATTAACAATTCTATGAACTATTATTGCCTTGCTGATATCTCCTACTCCGTGTTTCCAAAGCAAGCGTAGGCCACCAGTGTTCTTGGTTACCTGCGCAAACGCGATCAATTATTTTCGTTAATAGAAGCCGAACTATCGAACCAGTTCCCGGCTATTATCGTTGATCGACATTCTCGCGGGTTTACATATTTTGTTACGTGAAAAATGCGAACGTTATACGGTATAAAATGCATGAGTTACCGTGTCCGGTCAAAGCATCGACTAATTTCGAATGGAAATGGATTCTATCCTTAGACTGGACGAGCAACGCGCGGAACCGTGCGCACACGTTCCGGAATACTTGGAGCGCGCGGGACAACGCTGATCGATTTCTAGAACCGCTATTTATCTGATTTTAAACAATGCAAATTACAATTACGCCGTCCACCGATAACAGCGCCGCTCGCACTCTCCGGACCCATTCGCATTATTTACAGTAAAAGCAAGCCCGTTGTTATTCCATTATCAAGCTTGCGCTTAATTATTCCACCCCTGCCACGTGTTCCGACGCGACGTCTAACGAGAAACTCGTGCAACTCGATATTTGAAGAAAAAGCTGATCGCCGAGCCCCCGGTAATAAATATTCGTTCGAATATGTCGTATCGATCACAGTCATATATTTTTATCGTCGAAAATTCCCGTGCAAAATACAGTCGCGGACGAATGTATCTCGTGGAATGATGAAGAACAATAAAAAAATTCAGTTTTTTAGCGATTGGCGACTTTAAGCGATGTGCATAATGTTATAGACTCAAAGTTACTTTTTAAATATTTTTAATATTAATTTTTAACTTAATTTTTAACTTAATTAATTCGATACTAATTTTTTAAATATTATTAATTCGATATTAATTTTTTAAATATTATTAAACGATTGCAATTTTCTCAAAATTCTTTACTCATCGTCTAGACAGCTACTCAATCTGACATTTCCAGAAACACGTTTTTGAACAATACGTTCTGTTCAATTTGAAGAAAGTTATTCAATTATAAAATACTTAAATCAATTTCATTCAATTTCATTTAATTTCATTTAATTTCAATTTGAATATTTAACGCTCCAAACGGAAGAGATTCGCTTTTCCGATCGAGCAACGTCGTAATACCCTGATCGAAAATAATTGTAAGACCGATAATTTTCGTTTCCCATTCAGCAACGATTGGCGGTCGAGGAAACATCTTTCGAATCGTTCATTTCCATTTAGGTTGGCGTATGCAAAGCTTTAAATCAAAACCACTGTGGCCGGATCACAGTGGGGCGAGTTCGCGAAAGGTCTTTCGCTTGATGCAGTGCTCAGAATTTCCTGGATTGAAATCGCTATTAAGGAAACCGGCGAAGTCGTTACTCAAAGCGCTGATTTGAGTCTGGCCGCTCGAAACGTCGATTTACTTCTTCCACGCCACGCTTTAGAATAGAGCTGCGGACGTGCGCACACTGGCGCGATTTCTTGCCTATAGTCGCCGGCTTTGTTGTGTTTATCCTTCTAGAGCACCAGCTGTCTATAGACTGCAGTTCATGGCCTCGAATAATTGATCGCTTTCTTCGTCATTAGCTTCTACTCAATTCTCTATATTCATTGTACGAAACGAAATTTCGATAGAAATGCCCTTCCTCTTTTAATAGTGTCTTAACGAGAAGATGGAGATCGTATTGGAGATAATAGTAATTAAGAATTTAATTATTAATTTTAAAATTATACGTCAAAACGATGTGCCTTAAAATTATGTGTCACTTTATAATAAAATGTAACATAAGAATTTAATTATTAATTTTAAAATTATACGTCAAAACGATGCGACTTAAAATTATATGTCACTTTATAATAAAATGTAACATAAGAATTTAATTATTAATTTCTGATAACTACTGTGTATAATGGACAATAGCATGAGCCTCGTATGGTTTAAGGCAATGATAATAAATAGATAAAATAAAACAATCTCGCGCGTGAGTTACATGAATCTTGGCGTCCATCGGCTCCTCGACACTCGATGTCGGCAAACACGAGAATGCGGTGTCTTGTGCACACGACTTGCCCGGCCCTTTGAGAATTCAGCTCTCCTACCTTCCGCAATTCGTAAACGAGTCCGAAATCGATTGATCTCGGGTCTTTGTTGGCCGCACAGTCTCCGACTGATTCCGGTCACGCGGATCGCCAGCGCGAACCTATGACTTTTGCCACCCATCGTTCCCCGGTTACTCGTCGTATCGGGAAACTTCCACGTGTTTCACAGCTAGAAAACGCACCTGACATTTTTCTACGGTGATCAACCGATCCCGTAGTACGCCAGCCACGCGGCCGAAATGGAACTTTCGATTGCGTCCTGAGTGTCCGCGCGCGGAATACAATTTCAAAGCTCTGCTTTCGCGACACTCTGTGTCGTATTCCACTTCTCTCTTCTTTTTTTTTTTTTGGAGCCACACTCACGTGTCTCGCACGGTTCGCTATGCGCGCAATGTGCAACTTCGGTCCAATTTATCCGAAGTTATTCTTGGGTTGCTGGAATTCGTTCGAAGATTCCCGCGAGTGGAACGCTTGTTGCATTCTCCCGTATTTTCTGTGCGTTTCGTTATTTTGTTTCATTCGTTTGTGCATTTCATTTGTCGACTGAAATTGATTGCATATTGATAATCATACACATGTTGCTCGTGTTGCAGGCTACAACAACAATGTAAAGCTGTGCTACTGAAATTGTTTGCAAACAACCACTGTCTCCGATCCATTAATCTTCGCTGATTCTTCACTCCATTGCGTAAAGCAGTACTTCAAAAATAGTTTTTACAAAATATATTTGCAAACTGTTATTCAATCGATACGATGTTTTATTAATTCGGTCGGTTATTGATATTTCGAAACAACTTTTACAACAACGTCTGAATATTGATGTTCGTAACAACGTTTGAATGTTAAACAAAATTCTTCGACAGCTAAAATGATCACTGCAATATTGTACCTTTTAAAAAGTTGTTTCAAAATCAAAAAGTAATACGTTAACATTTCAAAAACATTCTTTTCGTTTGTGGAGAAATCTAGATTGTTAGACCCATGTGAATATCGTTCTGTTATCGATATTAATTACGTGATATTTCATGCGGTTTATTAATTGTACGGTTCTAAATGTTTACTACCTCGATATATTTTGTTTATATCCGTTGCTTAGTTCATTATTATAATGCTTAGTATATATCCGTTTCTTCGCATTAATTCCTGTCATTGATAGACGCAATTCTTACGCCTCAAGAAACAAAGGACCTCGCGAAATCGGGAACACCGGACATAGCCCCGCTATTTATTGAAACACAGGATACCAGCCGCCAACGAATTAGTCAAAAGTTGCGCGCCGTCGATTAAGCAAAGAGCATTCTCGTCCGGCGCGGCGTTCACACGGAGTTCAGCTCATTAAAATACTTTTCGCGTAATGGTTCCGAGCGATGCCATCAATTACCCTCGCGCTAGCTTCCGGCGTGCGCGTCGTATCGGCGCGGCGGCGAGCGGAGTTTAAGTGAAACATCCGAAATTTATTTAGCGGGCCGGGCTCTTGCAACGGTCAACATAAATTCCAGATAATTACGAACCGCTTTGTGTGTCGCTGGAATCGCTTAAGAGCGCCCGGTTTTACCTGAAACCGGCGCGGAACTTGGTCGGCCGGGACAAGGATAGCTTCGGCGAGACTCCCGGCAACTTTGGAACCGCGCCACAATTATAAAATGGAAGTCGAAAGTTTCGGCGAAACAAAAGGCGGGGGCGGCGGCCAGTCGCGAAGTGCGCGGCGCCGACAAAACAGCGCCGCGCGACCGCCAAATTAATTTCTTCGCTTAACGCGGGACTTTTATATGTCGCGCGGGATCTCAAGCTTAAATGGGCTCCGCGTAAGCAGCACAAGGACCTGCACACGGACGCCTCCTGCGCCTCGCCCGCGGACACAAACTAAGGCTGTTCATCCCCTTCTTCGCCACCTCCGCTCGCCTTTTTATCCGCCGGCACCGAACGTCTACAAACTGTTCCCAGGGATATGCTCCCTGCGCGCAGAAATTGCCGGATTTTCTGCCGCTGGCGGAATTAGAAGACGCGACGGGCCAGAAGAAAGTTTGAAGGGTTCAAATTGAGGGAGGCGAACGTGGGAATTGAGTGTCTACCAGCTACTCTGAATTCGGTCCCGTGGTCCTCGGTCTTTGCGCCCCATTTTTATTTTGGACAAGATAACGAAAACGCTAAAAGACGTTAAGTGTATCAATCACTAGTTACTAGGCTCCTACAATAATTTTACTAATATTTATACACAACATTATCGAATCAAAGATATTGATTTTATTAAATAAAACTCGATCTATAATAATTTCGCAACCGAAATGCGGAATTTTTATTCGCAATTTGTCAATTGTTCTTTTCCAATTAATTTTTGTAGAATAATTGAAATGCATTTTATTGTACGCAGCTCGTCCACGCGCTTTTATTAACGAAAAACGATGCATTGACATTTTTTTTTACATAGTCTGGAAATAAATTAGAGATTCCACGGAGAAAAATGATACAATTTTTCTCACGCAAAAATGTCAATTTTTCTTCTGCTAAAAAATGTTACGAAAATTCTATAAAATGATGTTCCAACGGGATTAATATTAAAACTTTTAAATAGATTATTTTTAAGTAGGAAGCTTTGTAATTCGTTTGTAACAATGGAATTAATGAGACGAAGTTGATGGAATACGCGCAGAGTGGCTGCGACATCGCGTTAGTATTTTAAAGAAATTTTTAATTAGGTTATGGAAGGTTAAACTTCGTTTCATCCACAAAGTTGTATCTATCCAACTTTTCCCTCCTCTCTCCCGAAGCTTGCAAACAATTCGTACGGCATACATTAAACGCTCGAATTTCATTTTCATTTTCCTCGCATTATGAACATTCAACAGCGATATCTCCGCCATTATAGTAATCCCACGACCCTACCAATTACTGTTACTGAAGAACTATTAAAGTAAGATCAGGTAAAGATCTTCTTTGAACTTGGACGATTAATAGTAATTGCCGCAGTGCGGATTTTTATGCGTTCGGAGATAAGAAAATTTGCAAATTTAGGAAATGAACGTTTTGATTCAACGCGAGTTTTCCTATTACGTTTACCCCCTTGTCGCATATAACGACCAAAATAAAGTGTATAACCTTTATCTTATCGATTACTTGCAGAAATATCGACAATATTCGAAGATAAATTTTCACTTTTTAATGTTATTTCTATATGCACTTCTAAATTTGCGTGAACAATTACAATAATTGAAGCGCCAGTGGAATTTATTTATTGCCTACATTTTGGATATAATTTACTTAGTCCCTAAAATAAAAATTATGTTATAATAAAATGAAAATAGTCCCTTAAAATCTTTACTCTAGAATGTAATTAATTTAGCTGATAAAATCTATAGTCACGAATATAATTCACTCGATCCTTAAAATCTTTTAGCAAAAATATAATTTATTTAGTCCTCAAAAGTGGCCGAGAGTACAATTTATTTAGCCTCTAGAATTCGTAATAAAAAATACAGGCATTCCAGAAAACGTCACAGCAATGACTGCAATCACCGTACAATGATAACGCATTACTAAGAATAGTCATCGTCCATACACGTGAGAAGGTAAACGACGGAAAACGAGAGACATTCGAACACAGACGGGGAGTCAGGAAAATAACTGCAGCGATAAGAAGAACCAGTGAAAGGGAACGACAGTGGATGTACAAGAAGAAGAAAACGGCACATGGATGATATGGTCACAGAGTAGGAGCAAAATTGTCTGCAACTTATAACAATCATCTTGAACGTCATATCTCTATAACCTCGCTACTGTGCTGTACACGTAAGCACCGTATCCAAGATAACTCTCGTCAGTTGCAATTCCCTCTGTCTTGAGACCACTTCTGTTTCCTTCAGAAATCGTGGAGATTACGTGCCCGAAGAATAACTCAAAAAGGAAACTGCGAAATTACAGAACATTGCGCGCCGAACAAATGACGAATTTATGAAAATTATACTGCGCACGTGCATCGTTAAATATTGCTGCATCGTTCGCGAGACGGAATTTCCAGAAAATTTAGTTAAACGTAACGCGAATTTTTATTTATTTTGTTAATTTTTTGCCGTTGACTGTCGCAACATGTATATTATTCAGCTGATAATTGTTACTGTTTTAATAGGAATTTCAAGTCTCTTAGATACGCATAAGTGGCGTCACACCTCGACATCGTATTTTTATATTGTTTTATTTTATTTTTCAATGCAAGTCCTTAAATATCTCAATTTCAATAGACGGCTCATTTAATTAAACAGTCTATTTAATTCAACTCTCACTTGGTTGTTAAACTTCCTCTTGCAGATGCATCTTCTGTTATTAATATTTTAGGACAAGAATAAATAAACTGAAAATGCTTCACATTTACTAATGAATAGAAATTGTTTGCAATATGCTTTTCAGTTCGTTGAAAACGTCATTATGTTTTAATTGATAGAATGATCGCAAACGTCTGGTAGGAGTCGAAGAAAATGATGCTCCTTGCTCGTACAGGGTGAGAATCAATGATTTAGGTGGCAATCGAAGTAGTTACATTTCAAGAGACAAGTGTCTACAATTTCCACAACGTTCCGTGTATTGGAGACGACTTAATTTCCATCAGGTGACTGGCATTATTATTCTAAAAAGCTAAAATCACGAGTTCTTCATCACTTCTTCCCGGCAGTATTCAGAGCGTTCTGATGGAGTCTACCTCATTTTCTTTGAGCTCGAAGGAAAAAAAAATTGCGAAGCTTTTTCTTCGCTCGGAATGAGAAAAAAATCCTCGCACTACGTTCGCCGCGAATCTGGGTCAAGTGAAAGCGTTTGCTTTTATTCCCGATAATAGAGGAACATAAAGGGGCAAAACCTTTTGTCGCTATAGACATTGATAAAGCTTCAAGAGAATATTATTTTCCTTTTTTTACGATTATTGTCCGGAGGATTCTAGCTGGAAAAGTGCAGGATATCGCTTGCTAACATATAATTAAAAAACGATGCTCCGACCTTTTGTTTGGACGACAACCTCTTCCGATTGATAAGAAAGCGGCCGAATCAATCCTCAAAGGTACAGAGCAATGAATAGAATATGAAAAGGCAGCTCTACCACTCGATGCTTTAACCCTTTGACGATATTAAATTGATTCGCAGAAGCGAAGCATCACAGAAAAATGGACTCGAGTATTGCTATTAAATATAAATCACTTCGTTGTATAACGAATACGCGAACCTCGCAATATAATTGCACGATATTGTTTTAATCTGTTCTGTTTATATATATATATATAATATTGTTTTAAACTGTATCTAAAGTAATTTTAATGTGCACCAGAAATTGTATAATATTTATTGAAAAACTAAGCGTGCAAGGTATACTTTAGACTCGTCACAATATACTACGATCGTATCAAAACTATAGCAAAATATCTTAATTTGTATATTTTAATTCATAAATAATATTTGATGAATACAATTTAAGAATATTTCATCCACCTTGTACTCTCTGCAATCATATCCAGAACAATAAAAGCTACAGTGAAACAATAAAAACAATAAAAAATATAGAGATAGTTTAGAAATAAAATATAATATAGAATAAGTACAGAAATAAAAGACAATACAAATAGTAACAATTAATACTGATTTGTTGATAATCAAGGAAATATGATTATAAGATAATAACATGCTAAACACATTTCCCAAAGCCCAACAGGGGACAGTGTAAGCAACTAGTAGAGCTATTAATTACTACACGAGAATCGAACTATGCCGGCGACATGAAACTTTTACAATCAAGGTAGCACAGACCGCATCCTGTTGGTGTTTAAACTACTTGTCTCAGGTACAAAGTAGGAACATTTCCCTCTTCATCTCGGAGCCGTCCGAATCGGCGTGGAACGAAACTTTGAAGTGTACAAGTTGATCAAAAGAGCCTGAGAAACTATTTGTGTCTTCGTTTTATTATCGGATTCTCGGCCACCGTACGACCGCCGGCGAATCAGATCCTCCGCTTTTACCTCGCCACGTATTCCTCCCGCACAGTGGAATTCAGGTATTTATCTTTGAAAGCAATTTCGGGTCCCCGCACGGAAGCTCATAAGTTTAACGCGAGCACTACCCCCGTGTTAGCATCGTTCCTTCTTTTCCATCGAAAGATTTTCCGGTTCTCCTTAGTCAGCGACCGCCGCCTAACTCGAACACGACAACTTGAATATTTATTCACTTGGGCATCGAGCATTAAACCGGGCTTTTATATTGTCTCGGTTTGCCTAAGTGACGCCATTTGTTTCCACCCCTCCCGAGCAGCCGCGCACCTTCTACGGTATTCTCGGTTATTACGACCAATTCTTGCTTGTAATAACGCTTTGTGAATTATGGTTTCGCAGCGGTTTACTGCCGCAGATTTTCTCATCGTGATAGATTTTTACAGCCCTCGGCTTTTTAATCGCGCGATTTATTTCCAGATTTTATGTCGCGCTTGTATGCACTCTTTTTACGGGCTTATCGCCGTTCTACGTAACGAATCATTGGGCCTGGAATCATGTTGCGGCGGGCTTTCCGTTGACCGGAGCTCTCAATAGCGTATTGTGCAACATAGTTTTCGGTAGTGTTGTTTCGGAGAACGCGCGGCAACGAAATCGATAACAGGTCAAAACCAGAAGCCAAAATAACTACGGTAAATTCTCCCCGTTTTGCCGCAGCTTGTAAACAGAAATGGATAATTCGGGTGGAGGGGATACGATTATTCGAGCCTCGTGCTCATTTTTATACTTGCCGATTGTCGGCGACTATAAAAACCATCCACGAGGCTCGAACAATATAATAATATATTATAGCAATATATTATTCGATATATTACAATAATAATATGATAAAAAACACGCAAAGTTCGATGATGTTTAGATCAGACTTTTTGTTTTAGAACAAGAGGAGGTTTTGTTATTATACAACAAAAATGGCAAATTTTTAAATTCTGGAACACAGAAACCCTTTTTATTTTAATACAAAAAATCACTTCGCAATCTGCGACTATACTAAAATAAATGAACTCATAATAATATACAACAACAAAACACAAGTCTGTATGTCAGAGGCTTAAACAGAAAATTGATGGAACAATTTAATTAACCCCTTGCAGTACCTTTATCTTCACAGTAACAACGATTAAATGATTTCCAATTGTAACAATTTACTTTAGCGCTTAAATATTAGTGAGAAAAATCCAGAATTCTATTTCGACTGAAAAAAACGAATATCCATACTCAACACATTATTATTACAAATCGCTATCACGAGTCATACTCGTCAAAGTATTGCAAGGGGTTGATTATTAAACTGCTTACAATCGTTGATTAAACTCAATCTAATCAACTCAGAAGGTGTTAACACCTTCCGGATGTACCTGTGTCATAATCTCGCAGAATTTCTAACTTGCATATTTTTCTCCCGCGTTTTGCATCTTCCGCACTTCTGAATACCGCGGGCGCCTATGTTACGAGATTACCGCATCTAGAGATTTTCCATTTAGAATAAATAGCTTGGAGTCGGGAGAGCGCCGCATTTAGCGGCACTTCCCATTTAGAATAAATAGCTTCGAGTTGCGTAAGAAGGACCTGTATTCGTTTCGCTGCAGCAGCGGCATTGAATGAGCTTGCACATGGTACAACTCTGTCGTCAGAATATAACGGCGTGTTTGTTTTAGGGGTGGCAATTGTATCGTTTGGAGGTATGTATATTAAACAGTACTGCCCCGGAAGAGACCCTTATGGCACTTCTGCAGCAACAAGTTCCTGTTTTGAATAACTATTATACTGTTACCTTGAAACGTCTCTGGGTTAAAGGGTCGGGCGTACGTTTCGCGCATAAGTTTCAACCTCGCTGCACGATGGTCAAAAATTTTGATGTTCCGTGAAGATGATCTTTATTTTAACCAACATTTTCCCGTCAGTTTTCGTTCCAATAAACAAAGACCATTCTCTCGTCTCGCTTGATTCTCTTAAAGCTGAGAATCGTCGTAAACATACCGAGGGTTAATAGGCGTTGCGGCGAATAAACTATTAAAATTATGTCTTAAAATGCGTAAAATACAGCGAAGCGAGGTAAAATGTGATAATATTGCCACATTATTTATAACAAAGAAATGCATAAGATACAATTTCCGTTTCCTGGCAATACTAAAACGTTTCTCTTGCCCGAAGACCCGCCACGAATCGGTGTAAATCGCGTTCAATTAAATTCCGCGGCAGTTCGAGGTCCAGGAGGAAAGAATCGAAATGGCGGGCGGCCGATAGTAACAGCGAGCGGCCCCTTGAATTTTTATTACTTAATTTAAAAGCGCCGGCTGTTAAAAATTTCGCGAAGTCTCAGCAGCTCCCAGTCCCGCGATTAAATGACACGACACGACACGATTAAGTGACTGCCATGCATATTCATGGGTCGCGGCCGTTATTAGCATACGTTCATAGCGTTCCAAGGGCGGCGAAGAACCAGCCGCGAGGCTCGTTCAGCCAAGAAAGTGAAAGCCCGCTGCGAACGGGACGGAATAATGAGCCGGCCCGTATTCGCTAACAACCGAGGCTGCGTGTCGAGTTGTGTAACAAGTTTCGCGGGACACGGTCATCTTCTGTCGCTTTTGCGCGCCCGGCGATTCCCAGTTCGGAAAGTTTCGTCACGCGCAGATGCTTTTTCCGGCAGCGACACAAGTCAGAACCCGACAACTGTGAAATTTCCAACCGATGAAAATTTCAGTTATCGCCGCGCCGTCCCCTCGCCCCGTTCCCCGCAGCTTTGACGCGTCGCTCCTATCGCGCTTGAAATTTTGGTCAACTCATTGCGACGGCCACTGCAACCGCTTGGGAAACTGCACCGGCGAAGTGCTCTATGCTCGCGCCGTTAGTTAGCCGGGTCGATGAGAAGTTTCCAGCGATCAGCTGATTTTTAATTCGCGATCTTTCAGCCGATCTTCTCGCGAGGGCGAGCGTATCAATTACTGTGCCCATTAAAGCGACCTGACGTTTAGTTTCAGTTACCGAATTCCTTTAAATCGAAAATGTAACTAAGAAGTTGATTATATTATTTTTTTGTCATTCAGGCGAGTTTTATGAATTCATTCTTTCGTTTTGTTAAGCATCGAGTTTGTATTTTTTTCAACTTTATTTACAACGTGTTTCTTCATATCAAGGCAAAAACACATCAGACCTTATGGTAAAAATTTTCTAAATTAATTTTCGTATTTTATAGGTTTTTTAAAGCAATCTATTATAAAACAATCTAGATAAGTCGCGATTGGGATTCGTTAAGTCTAGCGTTAAAGAGTAACAACTATTTTTACCTACTTTCGATCAGTCTTTTTCTTCACCTCCAAGACAGGTTGAAAATGAAGTAAACGTTTCAATTGTCACCGGAGAAGACATTTCAGAAACGTTCACTTCCGTTAATGAATATTTACTAAACTTCGTATTGTTCATTTTATCCAGTACCTCCGCGGCATTTCCGATTGCACGTATTTATTCTACATTACGAATACTAAACTTCAACAGAAAACGTTAGCCACCGTAACCACGCAATTTATTCTACTGCCTCGAAGTCAGAAACAGAAAGGTACACTTGCTTGCCCGGCAACAAAACGAGTCCAAGAAGCAAAGGGTTTATTAACAAGCCGAACGGCAAAGGGAAGCAATTATAACAATTAACTGATCCGTGCAATTCTGATTGAGGATGTAGCAACAACAGATATTCCCTTTAATGTGAACCGGATGGAAAACTGCGCGCTTGAAACTCAGGTCACGTGGAAAACGGGGTGATTGTTGGCGAGCCGAAAGAATCGGAGTGTAATGCTCGGAAAGATTATCGATATCCTTTATCAGTACGCCGCGAAACCGTGAAATAAAGACGCGGCATCCATCGGATATAAATTCGATAGGTGAATCGCGCGATCAGATTGCTGCATGAAACGTCGGATTCTGTTTATTCCGCAAAGTTTCTCCTATCCATTTTGTTATTCTTTCGTTTCGCGTTTAATCTTTCGAACAGTTCGATCAGAATAGTTACGTTAATCTAACATCTGGCAACAGAATCTCTGTTTTAATTGTTTTCTCTTTGTTCGCTTTTATCCTTTAAATAGAAAAAGAATATTTAGTTTCATTTTCTTGAAAAAAGTTTACAACAATTGTGCATTTCCCGCCGCTTATTCACACTAAATCTATCGAACCTGTCAAATTGATTAAAGATTAACACTATAATGCTAGACTATTAGACTATTATATAATAATATTTCAATTAAAAGATTGAAAATATTATTAAATTACTAATAATATTTTAATAAGAAATAAATGACTGTGTAATTGGGACAATTGTTATTTTCCATAAAGATCCGTCTACAGTAATACTGACCAATGAGAAAGTTGTGTCAAAAATAATTTATTACACTTATACTGTGTAAAAATAAATAATAACTTGCAATTTTATATCAACATATTCGTGTCGGTGTAAATCAAATTCACGTCATAATGTTAATGTAATTATAATTACACTATGTAATAATAAATAGCTTTTAATTTTGTATCAATGTATTTATGTCAATGTGATTCAGTTAACGTATAGTGTTAATGTTATCAAGATTATAACGTTGAAAATGTACGAAAAATACTGTATTTGGTACGTATGCCGCCGAGGAGACGATGAAAATGAACAATCATTCCACAGAAGCGCGTTGGCTGCTTGGAAATCGGCGAGGTCAAAGAAATAGTTATCGCGGTATTTATCTTAAAATTCGACATTTCATATCCACGGACCAAGTATTTCGCGAATCGCGCGAACTGCAAGTGGAGCGAACTCGGAATCCCGAAAAGTTCCGCGGAACCGCGACCGGTTTCGAAGTATTTCCATTAAACGAACTTGCCGGCGATTTTCGGCGTGGTACTGCGCGCGATTAAATAACATTCTGCGCGAAACAATTTTGTTCGATTGGCCCGGCTTCCGGTTCCGACTTTCTACGGTGCACCCCGCCTGTTTCGGAAGACGAAATTCGCCGGGGCACCGACAGGTGAAAGGCACTTGAAAATCATAACCGTTGACCAATCGGTGGCGGGGGGCGCGACGAGGAAACTCCGCGCACCAGCAAAAATTTCTGTTCCACCTACATTTTCAGCTTTCCCATTCTCCGTCCGCGCAAGACTATCGAAAACTGCGGCGATAAAGCGAACACGGAACGTGATGTCGGACGTTGAAAACCGACAAGAATTTTTCTCTGAACTTGCATGTTTTCGTCGGGGGGAAACGGCGAAAAAGAGAGCTTTTTTGTGAAAACAAATGTCGGGCTAAAAATTCTGAAAAATGCGAATGAAAAAGATCGTTGTCGAACGGGAGACAGAAAAGCTTGTAATTGTTCATGTTGCACGTGTGTTTCAGTTTTGGCGGTGTTATTCTACGAACGATTCTGGTTAGTTGGTTCTCGATGTTGTTAAGCAAGCTTCGGTGAATATTAAAATGGGAATACTGAAATTTAATGTCCAGAGATTAGCATTTTAATCCGCGGATCAGTTTCACAACTGTACTATTAATAACGTTTATAAGAATTTTGAGCTTTATTCAGCAATAATTATTAGCATTTTTGTCGCTACTGATTGACTAGTAAATTGTTTTATTTAATTACCGGAAATTGAGTAATTAAGCGAATGATCTAAATACTCTGGGTCAAAATTGACACAGTCATCACCTTCCAAGGATTAATTATGTGGATAGAAGTTGCGTGCAAACGATCGATATAATTATTAGCGTAAATAATTTGTTATTCATTAATAATTATATAAATGGACCAAACCTGAATTGTACTAAACTTTAATTGGCCAAATTCGATAGGTAAGATGAAAACTCTGTTTATTATATAGCAGAGTGCACAATAAAGAAAATACGAAACGCAGGAAATGAAATGAAAGCAAAAATATTAACCAAATAATTCAAGAAATTTGAAGAGTAAAAATAATAACTTCAGAAGCGATGTCGATAAGTACTGTAAACGTTAACAAATTGCTTCTGCAGTAATATATACTTTTACAAAGAATTAGCAAGTAAAATAAAAGTATTTATTTTACCTTTACCATAAAATATGTTCATCGAAAGACGATTTATAATAAAAAGTCGGATGAGAAACACAAATTCCCTTATTCAACCTGGATTATCCGAAACTTTGAAATCAGAATTTCTGATTATTCTAACATGTTTTACAACTAAGATAATCTACACGCGACACTATTCATTATCCGAATCACCGAAGACTGAATCCAGCACTGTGGCAGACTAATTGCTCTATTAACACTCGCGTTTCCGTGATGAACTCGGGCAATCGTGGTTCCGCAGCGATTCTGCACCGAGAAACTACAAACACAGGAAGTAAAATCCCGCAGAAACGGTGGGGAAAAATTGGAAATAGAGCGCGCGACAATTAAAGAAAATAAAATCGCGCGACGATAAAATGAGAAACGCAGTTTTCGTAAAACAAGGTATCTGACGCCGAAATTTATCGGCGGCACCGACAACGATTACTCAACAATTTAATTTATCGATCGCGTGAACAATTGGCGACAGGTGAAGCGTTAGGGCAAAGCTGGACCCCGAACGCGATTACAGTTAAACGAGAACGAAATCTCGTTGTCGCGAAATCGCACGACCGTAATACGTGGGTATTATACGGTACATGAAATTCAGGAGGCAACGTTAGGAAGGGGTCGAGGACCGACAGATCTCATCTGAATATTTTACAGGCCGCCGCGATGCCGGAGGTGTCGCGCATGCCGGAGTGTCGATGCATAAAATTTCGCGTCACATCCTGCGACGTTTTCGAAGAAAATAAGAGCGAGCGCGGAAGCGGGATAGATACAGACGGAGAAAGAACGTGACGTTCTAGGAAAACCGAATGCGCGGCAAGCGGCACGAGACGAGGCTTAAACGAACAACCGAGAGAACAGAGGACCTTAAACCGGAGGAACGAGACGCGAGCAAACGGCGGCGAACAAATTATAAACGCGTTCCCTTAAATCACATTCAAATTTGCCAACATTCTCCAACTTTAGTTCGGTGGCTTCTTGAAACAGTTTTTAGTTCGAGGCTGCTCGCACGGCCACTCTCGAGGAACTTGTGACAACGATTCCGCGTCCAAAACGCTGCGATTTATTTCGAAAATTTCCAACTACAATGCAGAATTAAAGTGAAGACTAGAGAATAAATTTTCGAGTTGACAGCGAGATGCGGGAGCTATACGTATCGTGTACTTTATCGTTTCGGGACAGTGTTGCAGAAAATGTATGTACGCCATGTTTCAGCCGAAGGAGAACATCCGAATCACTTCTTTCGCCTTAACGTTGCTTTAATGTTGTTTCGATGCTATACGACTTACTTGAAATACGATTTGCATCCTTCGTCGATTTTCGAAATGTTTAAACTTCCTTTTCGTTTTTAACCCTAGAACGATCCCGTGGAGTTGCCGGCGACCACATACCATTTTTAAATTATTGCAAACGTGTAAATATATAATAAAATATTGAGATTTTCCTTCTCTTTCTAACTCGTGCTATGTTTCGTATCTTATATTTTGAAAATAATAAATAATATTTACTAAGATTTCATTTTGAGTCGTTCGCAACCCTACGAGATCACTTATGCCGAAAAGGGGGTCATTCTAGAGTTAAAGATGTTCAAATATTTTTCGACGTTCTTGTAAAATCGATTAAATATTCTTGGAAGCTCTTCGAAAAACAATTAAATACTCTTAAGCATTCGTTTAAAGAATGATTTAACATTTACGGAAATTCCGTCTTAACTTTAAACGAAATTGTTTTCTTGAAAATTGTAGAAACGCTGCTGATAGTGTTTTAAATAAAGAAACTGTTGTTAAAATCTCTAAAGGAGACGCTATCGTTTAATCATGCGTCTACGTTCCCCCAGAAAAGTGCAACATAACAATTTAGTGAATACCGTCGCAACTAAAATAATTATTCGACTAAATCCCTTCCGAGTTTTCAAATATTTCTGCAGGAGAAACTCAACAATACAGTATCTTAATAAATATCGAATAGATATAAAGTTTCTGAACAGAACACCGCCGCTTCTTCATGACCTCTCCTTATGGATTCGATTTACTATCGCCTCGAAGATTCGACTTACTATCGCCGCTAAAATTTTCCACAGGATCCGGATTTATCGAAACCCACGCAAAATCCCATCCGCGCGAAATCTGGCCGGGGATTCGAGCAGCTTAATTAGGAAGAGAAAGAGACCGAACAAAAAGACACTTCGGAACGTGACAATAGCTGACTGAACAAATTTCGTGAACGAAAGAAGTTCGGAGACCGATTTCCTCGGTCCGAGATGAAGCCGAGCTAGAGAGCAAGAATTCCCGAAGAAATGGCGCGGAGAAAGGACGGCCAGGGAAGAAAGGGAACGAAAAACAGAAGCCGCGTCTCGAAAGGGTCGTACACGGTTCAAGAGTTGAGCAAGTTGCCGATGGAATCAAGTTTCAGAGCCGTCGCACGGACGTGTTCAACCGCGGCTCCCGAACGAGCGGAAGGATCGCGAGCGGCAACGTGTCGCATTTTCGCATAATCTTCGCATTCGTTTTAACGATGCGGCCGCGGCATCATGCGAGAGCGACCGGCAGGAAACCTCGACGTCCCGTCGTCGTCGCCGGCTTCTCGGTGTCACGGTCCTTCCGTATCGCGTCTCTTGCTCTCGACAAGCATTCCGGAGACGCCGCCACGCGATCCTCGACGCTCACGTGAACACGGGCGTTAAACTGTCACGATCCTTTCGAAATTAGTCGCATCGTTCGATGCCGATAGGAACTCTGCTGCAGGGGAGCAAGGCGCGCTCGGTAATGGCTAGTTCGCTGCGATGAAATAAATTTAACGAGTCGAGATCCTAACTCGAATCGTAACTCGGTATCCCCGAGGAACCTTATTCTAAGCCGTAGCAGCTAGCTGTCTCTATTGTTCCCGCTTTGTGTGCCAACGGCCGAAAAGATGGTCGATTTTTCAACGAGAATTCGAAGGAAATTGTCGGTCTAAACGGTCGCGGAGCTTAAACGAAGATTATTGCTCAAGCAAAAGTGATATAAAAATGATTTGTTTCGTGAAATCGTCTGTTGATTTTTAGACCATATAAATACAATACAAGCTGGGCGTGCTATATTAGATCGTCACATTAGTACACTTTATCAATTATTACTAAACCGCAGTAACATCATAAAATACCCACAAAAAAATATGCTTTGCAATATATATTTTATTGAATCTAATAAATACCATAATTCGGTAAACGGTTACCAAATTACTAGCAAATTTGGCACTCCACCTCACAAACGAACACGAGTTTAAAACGAGAATAGAATTTAGTCTCCTCGTACGAAACAATCACCGTAAAAGTCGCAAGATGAGTCGGAAACGAAATGCGCAAAAGTAGACAGCGAAATGCGACATAAAAGAGATAGAATAACAGGCATACGTGTTGCAAATTTAAAGGATATTTCAATGAACGGAGATAAAAACGCTGTATTCTGCGCGCATGTGTGCGCAATCAGAGACGTAGGTAAAGAGCGAATTTCCGGGGATGTTGCGGCTGCACTGCGAAATCGTAAAAGATTCATGGCGTGGCGGTTCCTTTCCGGACAAGCCGGTCAATGCGGTATCTCGTTTACAGGAGGTCCGCGAGTGGCCTTTTTGCCGTCTTAAACGCTTTGTTCGCCTTAACGAGAATAGGAAAAGGGACATTTAAATGGTCCCCGCGAGAAACGCCCCCCGCGCGAGCGAACGTTTCAACTTCCGCGAAACTCGTCGTTCCGATTCCACCCCTTCCCACGTCCCAAACAATGCTCCTGGCTCTTTCGAAAGTTTCAGGGAGCCGAGGTTAGCACATTCTGCGATCCACGTAATCGCGGGGAACCGCGCTCTTGGAGCAGTCGAAAACGCGGATCATCTCCAATTTCCTCGCGTAGCGGGTCCCGGCGAATATGTGTCCGATGAGGGATAAGGTTTCAGCTAATAACTTTATCTAAAACTCGATCTGCCGCGCACCCAGTCCGTTGTTCCCGCTGTTTCCAGGGCGTAACTTACGAAAAATAACTGGCAACTTCTACGAGGTTTCGAAAGCCACTGGCGAAGTTTGTTTGTTAACTTAATGTCGGAAGTGGGAATCCTTTGTCTGGGCATTTCGCGGAGCAGGATTTTATTTATAATTTATACAATTTAAACAGTTCTTCAGTCTCACTGTCGGAACGATTGATTTTTGATTATTTTAATCATTCTTTCTGTTAGATTATTCTAATCTATTCGATTTATTCTAGCATTTTTGTTCAAATTCATTATTTTCCGTACGAATTCCTGTGTCAATCAATTCTCATTCGAATGAATTTTTATTCGAGAGAATTTATATTCGAACGAATTATTTTATTCGAATAAAAACTTTTATTTTTTATGGTACATAGTGTGTTAGGTAAGGAACATGTGAATTAATGGCCAACCGTACTGTATCGAACCGCAAATCAACATCTGCGATCCTTTGTTATCTACGTTCAACTCTTTAATCGGATTTTTTCCAAATTCGTTGTTCCTCATAACACAAGTATCGAATAATACTACTTCAATTTTTATACAGTATTATCAGATAAATTATATAAATTGGAGAAGTATGGAGTAGCATGATAATCACTTTTTTCTACTTTCTATGGGTTTAGCTAGGGAAAGTTCGCTTCAAAAGTTGGACAGGAGTTCTGAAAAACGTGATAAGATTTTTATTGCATTTTTTGCACTCCGACGATGGAAACTTTTGTGAAAGTGATACGACTTTTATTATGTCGGATAAGCTATGGGTCTCTAATTTCAACAAATGGTAAACCATATGGCTCCTGGGTCATTGTACGCAGTATCGATCACTCTTGACGCGGAAATTCGGGGATTTTCTTGAAAATGAAATACGATGCGCCGCACGAGAAATTAGGGGAAGTTTGAATTATCGTTATTCTAGTCTAAAATTTGTTTATCGAATATAGACCACAGAAATTTGCAGGTTTTGCCAATTTAGTAAATTCAGGCGGTTCTTATTAAGTTGGCAAACTAAATCGATGTTATTCGTGTTTTAATCTACATTATCTTAACTGTTTAATTAATATTTTCCAATTGGGAAATTGATGCTTTTCAATTGTGTGTGACAGATCAATTTATGTTCGCGTTTTTGTCTGTTGCAGAAACAAAAATTGGCCCAACGAGTTTATATGAAAGAAATAAAATTTTTTAGAGTTCACAGTTTATTATTGAAAGTCAGCTTTGAAAATACAACCCCCCGTTACTTCCTCATTTCTCTACACGTCGTAAAGTCGATAAGTCTTATAAATCACGAGTATCTAATCTTACTTTATTAAGTTAACGAAGAAGTTCTTATAAAGAAGCGCCAACCTATAATGTATAGAGTGGTTAAGTCCGTGAATGCAATATACAAAGGCTAAGCTGCGCTATGCCTTCATCCTATTACTTGAGGAAAAGACAGTTTTAAGGGATGCAAACTTGTCCTTCTTAATCCGTTACGAAGAGTTTAATAGTGCACGTAATTACGAATATAACAAGCGCCTATCAATATTATTTTTTAATTCAGCAAGGATCAAGGAAAAGCATCAAGTTTGAATAACTAATTTTCAATTGATTGTAAAAGTGTCTTTTATACAAAATGTACCAAAAAGAGCGACTTTTAAAACTAAGTGCTAGTAATTTATCTTTACCGGTAAATTAAAAACCGTGAGTAATGCTATAGTTAATAATTATAAAGAATCGAACAGAAAATGTGCTCATAAATAAACATTGAATTTTATGCATCCACAATAAAAATCAATGGTGAAATACAAGACTGTGGAAACGTTAAAAGAATTTAAGAATGTTGTTATACTGTTTTCGACTTACTACAATTATTTAAACAGGTTATTATATTAATTAACTAGATCTTTATATTATTAAAATTATTAAATCTATATATTAAAATCTAAATACTTAAATCTGAATTATTAAATCTAAATATTAAAATCTGAATTATTAAATCTAAATATTAAAATCTAAATTGTTAGATACTTAAATCTAAATTATTAAATCTAAATATTGTTATTAAAAATAACTGTCTGCTGTGGGGCTTGCAATCCTGAAACCGTTGACCAACTCCATGACACAAAAGCACCCAATTAACACGTTCCTTTTGTTTAAAAAAGCTTCTGTAATTTCAACTGACACGTTGAAAATGGCGGCAAAAGAAAAACTGCAGTTAATTTTAATATTGTTTGTGCCCGGACGTTACCGCGTTAAAATCGTTGAAAGAGAAAATGAAGTTCCGTTCAGCTGGGGTCTCTGTAAAATTACACCAAAGAAACTGAAATTTCACGACAAAGAAACCGCGATCCGATTACGTAGAATGAACTTCCAGTAATTGTGTTTGATTCGAGTACTGGCGGTCGGCCAGTAAAATATTTTCGCAACGATTAATTACAAATACAGCGGAACAGTTCAAACGGAGGGAACTGATATATAATTTACCTGGCGCGGAACGATTCCGCATTTATCTTCAAAGTTCTTCAGAAAAGAATCCGCGGCTAGCTGACGGAAATTGCATTGCCGGAAGCGGTACGAAACTGGTTCATAACCAGCCAGGGTAGAAGGAGAAATCACCTCTGCTGAAACCGAACTGGCCCCGGCGAATATCTGAAAATTAAATTTACCCCGTTGCTCTTTCGACTGGAAATCTTTCCTGCGATACGTATAACGTCCCGATATCGTCCACCGGCAGCACCAGATATATATTCAACGTTTCCCGGCTTCGCGAGAAGGTCCACAATAAAATTATGGAAAAGTCAAAGACACCCCGATATATTTTTAACGAACGTTTTTCTTGCGGGGTTGGTCGAGGCTTTTCGGAGCGGATCCGCATTCGGAATTATTCGATAAGAAATTCACACCCCTAAACAAATGGAGAACTCTACACCTCTTGCTGTCGTATTTATCGTAAATAACTATATGTGAAACTAATTCTGTATACTCTAAATTACCTGTAAATCTAAAACATTGTTATAATTCAACTACATTCCTATGTCTGATTTTACAATTTATTTAGAACAATTGAGAAATACTATAATTGTTCTAACATGCCGTTCAAAAGTCGATGTCGAGTCTGGCTTGATGATGAAATTGTCAATAGTAATTCAAACTCTTTGATATTATAAATGTGAATTAATGGAACATTGAGAATTAAAAAGACGTGTTGTGATTTTTTAATAGAAATTTTTGTATAAACTATTACGAGCAAGAGATATGAAGAAATCGATATTTCGTGTAGATTGAAGTACCGTCGAACCGTAATTAATTGATTGAGCGATGATTGAAACATTGCAAGCGCTTCGCAGGTATCTAAAAATATAATTGCGAAGATATTGAAACCGCCATCTTTAGTGGCATCCGTTAAAATTGTACTTGGCTAATTGGGGTACAAGTATGATGAAAATTTAGCTTTGCGACCGCGCCAAGGAGAACAGCATCCGGTTCACGTGAACACTAATTGCGAGGGTATAAAATCGCAACAGGGAAACAACCCAAGAGAATTTGCAACTGAATCGCGAGCCTGTACATGTCGTTACTGTTACTGTGCCACTTCACGATCTCATTTGTACGTCCTTACACTCAATTAAGGAAGTATACCCTCGTTTCAAGGTCCACGTGCACGAACAAATAATCAAAGCGCAGTTATATCCGAATCCTTTTCCACTGAACAATTTTAAAAAATGCTGTTTCCGATGACAAGAAAATATTTTGCCTGTCTAAAATTAGTAATTAAAATTATTTTAAAAATTCTAATGTTTTGGAGTATAATAGAAACTTGCGAAATAAAAAGATGATATTCTCTTTAAAAAATATAAATGAATTTTATCTCTCTAGAAATTCAATTCAATCGATACATTATGTTTTTACTATTATTTTTAAAAACAATGCTTCCAGAAAATTGTATTTAAAATTCCAAAAACGGACTAAGAATAAGTTAAATTGCTAATTATATATTAATTTACATTTACTGCTTGTAAAGTCTACGACTTCTATAAATCCTCTAAATTCTGTTATTTATAATTAGGCATCATACGTCGAAAGAATGAGGTAGTCAGTACCTTAGTTTCGAAACGATTGACAACTTCTCTCGGGATCCCGTGGCGCGGAGTTCTTCATTGGTCGATTTTTCGATGAAGTTTGTGTCACGGGTCGTCGAATGAAAAGCGAAATCTACACGCGATGATTGGTCAATTATTTCCTGGAGGTGAAAAGCGACAATTCCTCGAGGACGAATCGGTCGCGGGACAGTTCGACCTAATTAAGGGACCGATTCCGAGAACTGGCCGTGTCGATCGCTCAGGGTGTCTCGCAGGGGCCGCGGTTTATGACAGCATTGTTCCGCGGGACGGTAGATGTCTACCGGTGCATCGAAACTGGTACACGAGTTAATTGCGACTCACTCACCATCGTTTCGCTTATGGAACAATACGCCGGTTTTACCAAATACGTGAAATATCACGTGTCGATTGCGAAACTTCGTAGCAATTCGCGTTCCAATGACAAAATGACGGAAACAGAAGTTATTTATACGTAATAAGACGTACACGATTCGACCAAAAATCCTCGCTACGCTTTTGACAGCCTAAACGTAGATGACGCCATCTGTCGTCAGATTGAACACTGTTTTCTGTTACAGATAACACCGTGTGAATTTATCAGTATTTTTCATTTTGTTTCTTCCTGTTTTAACAGTTAGAAATCAACCTTGTAATCCTGTTACGATTATACGATATATGTAAGTAGATGAATTTTGTTCATTTGTTAAACCATCCTGAATTTAGTAGAAAAAACTTGATTTTCTTATTATTGTATAAATCTGATGCAACTGGCAACAGATTTTAATTTAATAATAGATACTTTTAGTTAAAACTTTAGTTAAAACACTTTTAATTAAATATTTTGTTATAATATATACAAATAAATTCAGCATAGACGAGAGATACATTTTCTACTTCACTATCGTCTTTAATTTAATTCAAGTCAAATAATTTAGATAATTGCAACAGTATTTAAGATTCTTTGCATTAATCTTTATCCTGAAATTCTAAATTGATGCAATGGAGTGTGAAGAATCGAGGGTTTTACATTTGTAGAAAGGCACGAAAGATTGTTAAAGGAATTCTATAAATGTACGTCCAAGTATCCAGTTACCAATAGAAGAATTAAATACAGTAATCATTTCTAATGTTGTATCATTTTATATTATACAGTTTAATTATTACTTACCATTTGACGAGTTGCTAGCAGGAGATCCAATTCTTGACGACGCACTTTACTGTACTCTAACAAAGTTAGTTTGGCAACACTACCGCCACAAACCACTGCAATGTGCTGCCATCTACTGTCCACTGTCGATGGTATTCGTCGTGTTCGGATATAGAGAGCATGTTGCATCAGAATATGCGAGTACTATAAAGTGAATAATGATTTATATTGAACACACTAATTAAATATGAAAGTACTAACAATCTAACGCTGCACGGTTCCTATCTACAATCCCATAATCGACAATCCTGACCTGGTAATCCTAAAAACATTATTAACGATTAGCTATTATAAATTATAACCCCCTTCAGGTGGTTGACGATACTCCTTACCTCGATCAATCAACTGTTTATTTAATTTATGTATATTGATATTTACATTCTTCTTCATAATAATTTCATTTACTCTTCTTGCGTATTTTTTTATAAAAAATGTTATTGTAACCTAAAAGTATAATTTAGTCGCATATGTTTGGAAGATATTAGAGGTCGATGTTGGTTGTGTTGTAGTTTACTTGATATCTTATTGAATAACTTTGATAATATTTAGTTTTAGTAGTTCTAACCAATTTTATCGTAGTTTCAGACACGACATAGCAGGGAACGTATTTTATGAATGTTTCGGAAGTGGATTGTCCGGGCTGTTTTATACTGGGAGAGTTTGTGACTGTGTTAGAAGCTAGATAAGTTCAAAGAGATGCCTGCTGTCGAGTCATGTATTATACAGGATATCGGGCATATATAATTGAGTTAATTATCTAGCAAAATTCGTCCAATTATTCAAATGTCGTGAGTACCTAAATCATCCAACTCCAGAGAATTTTGCAGAATAGCCATGTTTTATGAACACGTGACAAATGAACATTAAGAATTACAGTTGAATAAAAGATTAACCCAAAATTCTTCTGATGTGTTTACAGTGCACTTACTATTAATATATTTTAATTCGCTATTAAATTTATAGCTGATGGACAGAATTTTCTTTCAATAAGGAGAAGGTTAACAACTGAAACGTAATTATGGATTAATCTTTCATGGAAAAAATTAGTAGGCGACACAAAAGAACAAATTTCAATTATTATTGTTACGCTTTTATGAATAACTGGTATATGAACAACTGCGTCGAAATCGTAATGAGAAACCATATGGTGAAATAAACAGGCAGAGACACGCTGGTGACAGAGACATTAAGTGCACGATGACACAATATGCTAATAGATTATTATAGTAATCCGGCGTGTGAAATAATCACATTTAACGGCGGCGCGCTTTGAAATCGATTATAAAAGAGTCGATCTGCATTTAACAGTAATTATGTATTCCACGAAGAGATAATAATTCAGATGATGCTGAATTGTTGGCCAGTAACGTGTATCACGAATTAATTATCATCGACGTATAATGCGTCCATAATTAGTAGAAATTTCACGCGGCAATGCGATAAAAGTCATCCGGCGTTGAACGATAAAATCAAATTCCCATTATTTCGATGCGCGAATCCGGCAATTAGAGGGCTCTCCAGATTTGGGCGTTGACATGTCATTATGTAACAGTCCGATTACGTCAGTCAAGCGTTGCTAACGCAGATAATCGCCATTTGTCAAGATAAGTAGTTGCGGTCTGTCATATTGCATCGAACAGAGCCGCAAGCACCTAGCACCCCTTTCCTTATTATCACGCGATTATCTAATTAACCGAGACACCTCCGCATTACTAGTAACGTGACAACTAAACAGAGAATCCCATTGTCTTACAGTAAATGAAACTGGGTCGCCTACACTATAGTAGAAGCTTCAATAACATTTTGCACGTTCGGGAGATTATTGAAGCTAGCACAATCGTTTATTAAGATCATTATTTATTAAAATTGTTTGATGGTAGTTATTCCTATGAAATATCTTCAAATGTATTGATTTATCAATTTTACCAGAGCCTGCGGTTAATTAAACAATGCGAACTGAAAATACGAGTGAATTGCAAAATAATATACTGATTGCGAGATGTAGAATTGTTCGTTTAAAAGCTTTTAAGAGGTACAAAACTCGCTACGATTATTGTAGCGGTAAAAAGCTCTGGATTATTCCTAGTAGTGCATTATATATATTTAAAGTTAATCGATTGAATAACATTTTCAAATATCGAATCGTGTGAATTAAATATCGCGCGGCCATTAAGAGCGTAAAAATGTTGGCGATAAATACGTATACTCGGTGGATAATAAAACAGATAATTTTCGTAATCGAAACACCGCAATCGTGCCCCATAATTACTTCTTATTTTGCTTTATCCCGTGGGCGAACATTATCGCGATTGCCGGAAAATAAATATCGCACCCTTTATTGGAGAACGGATTCTAACGGAATAATAAAGATGAAAAATAATTTGACAAATTAATCGAACGCGAAACGGTCGAATATTTTTCCGGATCTATGTATTTGCAACGAAATTGGAATGCCCGGGCCCTCTACTTTTCCGCGCTCGTTGTTATTTCCCCGGGCTTTCCAATGTCCGGCTTTAATTTTAAATTACACTGTATCTGCTCCAGAGAAAAATAATTCCGCGCGGCGCGGGTTCTGGATTCATGCAATCCGAATATGTTCACCGACAATGACGTGGAACGTTTCGGCTTTGCCGCGCGCGTGTTTAATAAATCGACTGAATAAATAAATCTCGCCGAAATATGCGCAATCATTGCGAGCGATTCTGCCGCGACCCTCTGCTTTAAAACGAAACCGAGATGCGCGTTAATCAATGACTAAGCCTTCTGCACGTGAAATTTTATTTTCCGCCATCATCAGTGTTATTGAATACCGGTGACCGTTTATAACAGGTAACGAAATAACAAACCTTTTGATAAATATTTATCAGCCGGTCAGCGGGAAAATTGTTACAAAAACAAAGTCGAGACTAATACGATGAGCATTAATAATACTTCGTGCTTTTTAATCAGTGGAAAAGCACAGTGAGGTTCGGTTCGTTCGAATATATTACTATAATAATGTATTGCAAAATCTGGTTAGAAATTGGTGTCATCCATATGTGACCTGCACACAACGTGGTCATTTGTTTCCTCTGTATTTAAATAAATCGTCTATGGAGGACATATTGTGCGGGTCGCCGAATTAATCATTCTGTTCCGGAATGTTTCGTTAATATTCAATTTTCGAATAAACAGGCAACGAGAATTTTTCTCATCGGAATGGGAACGGACTTTTAGCAATCGGTACATTAATGCACGTAATGGCACTGGTTATTAGATGTATATTTTATAGTTGGCAAAGAATTATCCGGTCCACTTTCATGAGCGGAACACTCTGTTAGCAAACAGTTTATAGAAGCAGTGAGAAATAATAAATGAGCACATTACATCGGTACATGGAACATGATCCGTACTTAGCAATATACAGGGTGTATCAAAATTGTTGTAACTCCGAGAAATGAGGGGTTCCTGACGTCATTTAAGGTAACTTTTTCCTTGCCGAAAATGCAATCTGTGGCTTTATTTGAAAGTTATTAATGAAAAACAATGGCCAATGATAGACCTATCCCCAGGAGGCGGAGCCAACCACCAAGGGGGCGGGGCCTACTCCCCAAATGTAAAATTGCTTGCATGGAAAATTATTGAACTTTCTCTATTCAAGCATATAGTCGTGCACAAATTTATGTGAACAAATTATGTGAAAGAATTTTTGCAAATATTGTAATTGACTGGGATGATAAAAAAATTATGTTTTTCAACTTTTTTATCTGAGTATATAACGAATTTAAACTAAGAGAATTTGAACAAGGCATTTTACGGCAACTTATATACATTGTTACGAGCTACAAACAATGAAAGATTGCGACAAACAAAAATGCGTCTGCATATATTTGTCCAAGCTGTATGCTACGACAAAAGTCACGCGGAATCTAAATACATCACGTGACTTTTCGGAGGTACCATTTGCTTCGAATCCTCGGTACGTCCGGCGTCGGAAAGCCGTGCTGTGAGTTGTATTAATTAAATTCAAATGACTGCAGATAAGTAACGTTCCGAGTTATTGAACGCGGAGATTGGGAACTGGTATTGGTTACGGAAACCCTAAATTCGCGAAGTTATACGGGACGTAGAGTGTGCCGAGT
The DNA here is from genome assembly GCA_028455555.1 of Augochlorella aurata. NCBI lineage: Eukaryota > Metazoa > Arthropoda > Insecta > Hymenoptera > Halictidae > Augochlorella > Augochlorella aurata. The sequence goes on along the minus strand of CM052153.1, from coordinate 7,945,245 downwards.
ATACGCGATATGGGTTGCGTGGGAATTGGAAAAGACATAACACGCGGTGTTCCGGATTCAGGCGAGTTTTAACTGTTCGACGCGGACTTGAGGGATTTCGAAATTCCTGGTGTTTCTCCAAATACAAAGCGACGGAGGCAACCGGAAGTGACAGCGAGCTTCTGGTCTGTCAATTCTCTGAAGCTTTAATAACGTTCCGAAGTGGACAATTAAATTGATATTGATCTCGCGCGGGTCAGCGGAAATTACTTTAGACCGTTCTGCCAATCGTCCTTCTATTAATTTCATTAGCTTCCTTAAATTACAAACTATTCCGAGATTAGCTTTGCGTCGCCATTGGAATATCGAGTCGAATTGTATCTTATTGAACATATCAGTCGGATCATTGCAAATCGAGAATATTACGTAATTGTGAACATCGTGACAATCGTTAACCGTGTCGAACCAGAAACGCGTATTTAGTGTACTATGCCGAATTTGAAGCTGGTCACAAGCACAAAATTTTTAACATAATTTTCATATTATACGGAATGCTACAAACATTGTGGCGAAAACACGGAGAAAACATTCTAAGTTTAAAATAATAAATAATTTTTTGTATGTACTTTATTCGGCGTCACAACTTCTGGAACACCCCGTACACGAGACTGCCAGGCAAACGTCTTTTGCATGCATTATAAGTTTGAAATCTACTTTGCGAAATAGCAAAACATTTTCTGCCTTCCTACCGGTTATGAAGAAATTTCTGGGATTTCACTTCCAGCAAGAAATTATAAACGAACATGTACTCAACGCTCGGCGTTCCAAAGGTCCAAAGGTCTCTCCGAACGCAGCCATAAGGGGCTGGTATAGATTTTCCTCTCGACGTTCACTATTTAACGATGGAAGTTAAACTAACTTACTGACAACTTATAATACGTCAGGTCAAGAGTAACATGTTTTTGAAGACTAATTATTTAGCCGGTTCGAAGGGAGTTTCGGATATTTATAGAATCGGAAGGGCCTGTAATATCGAAATGAGTTTTGCTACTATTTAAAATTGTGTATGAGATCAAGCTTTCAATTACGTAACAATTTATGTAAATAATATTTATTCGAAAAATGTAATACACAAAGTAAAGGTATTTGTGCTCGGAAAAGTCAAAAGGATCTCAAACGATTGATTAGAACACAATAAACATTTCCATTCATCCGAGTACCGCAGCGCATTGCAAATTATCCATTTCAATCGCTATTTTAGAGCAAATATTTCATATTTCGATGAGAGAATTATTTGCTCTGGGGCGGATATTAAATTTCTATTCCATCGATTGCTCTCCAACTAGCAGCTACCATTTAGTAAATTAAGAACCCTGTATCGCCGTATACCTTTTGTTCTCGATGTACTTTTTACAGATATTAGTTACGGAACGTACATGAACGTATTTTAGGAAGTATTTATTGACTCTTTATTTACCGGAAGCCTATTAATAGAGATTATTTTAGATCTTCAACAATTTTATAAACAATACACATGTTAAAGTGACATTCCCTTTTAGTTATATTTCTTTTCCATACTGTAAGGTAATTATCTAATAAAAGACACGACATCTCTTATTTATTAATTCCTATAAAATTTCACAGCAGTGCAATGACTTTTCTACCAACTTGGCTTTGCATAGCAAAATCAGAATTTATGCAAAATTTATCAGAAAAATCTTCCGAGTGCTAAGAGTTAATTTTGTATTAGCTTGTTGCACAGTGTATGTTATCTATCTTGGACGTTATTTCGTCTTGCAAGTCTACTTGCAACAAAATCAACGTAGCCTCGGCGCAGGCGAGTTCCTTTTGCAGTGTGTTATACCGCGGTGCAGTATTTACGGTGTGTCGGCAAGAATACAGTCTGATACCGAGTATCATTCTTCAAGTTTAGCCTGTCCCCAAAGTATTCAGAATCTCCTCGAGAAGTTCCCGGGACGGGAAGAAAAAAGATAGGACAGCGAGGTAGACAAGCGAGAGAAATGCATTCCCACCTGACCATTTATCACTCGTTTCTGTTCCAGGATTGTTCGAGACGGACGGTGTGCTGATTCCTGGCACGATGTGCGACCTCGAGTTTGTCAGTTCACAGTCAACGCCGCAGTACGGACGGTTCTACTCGCCACGGTACCCGTCCTCTTACCCAAAGAACATCCGGTGCTCGTACCTCTTCCGGGCAAGGTAACTAGGCTGACCTACTATTAAGCTCGCAAACTGATCCCGACATAATCCATATATAATGCATCCCGAGACCAATCTCGAGTCGCGCCGTATATCTAACGTTCTCGCGCATTTAACGGCTCCAATCCGTAATCCGGTTGCCAGTTAATTAACATCCGTGCCGCGATATCTTCGTCTTCGTTCCCGTCTTCGTCGACGCGATAAAGATCGCAGTCGTTGCTCGACCTCAAATTGTTCTTGACTGATCACTCGCATACTTTGTCTTACCGGAGAGTTAAGGGTAGTTTAGCCACCGCTCCTCTTTAAACTCGAGCGCTTTGAAGTTTCACACTTTCGGCGGTGGCTTCGTAGTCGACGGTGATCGACTATAGCAAATTTTCATTAGATGTTTGGGTTGGCTTAACGCTGGATTTACGGTGCACTAAAAGCACCTGTTTTATGCTAGTTTGCGAAAGTAACGGTGAGACGTTTATTCTAATTTGGAACGAGGGTTACTGTAATGTTTGCTGCGAGTGGCACATATATTAAATAAATAACTCGTAAATGTATCCTTACAATATGAGTTTGAATACTTTGCTCGCCTTTAATACTTTTTGAGACGTTTCATGGAATTATATTCGCATGCTTAAATTGCTGTTTTCACCCTTAAATCGATATTGCGAAATAGATATCGCACTTAAGAAAAATATTTGTTATACAGACGCGTCCTAAGCGTTAGAATAAAAGGGATATAGAAAGAGAAAGGAAAAAGGGTTAAATTTTCAATTTGTCCAGATTGCACGCATAGTACGAGTGATAAAATCCACAGAAACGATCGTCGAAGTTAAATCTGTCTTGGCACTACTAAACTCCATTTAAATAGTCATTTCTCGTTGATATAATTTTGTTAGAGCGGCGCGACAGTTCTCTCTTGTCACTAGAAATTTTCCGGTTTCCTGACCGACGTAACTTTCCTTGTTTCTCATCTCCGCTCCTTGTTACGTTGATTGTCGAAAGTTTATGCCGAGGTCTGCCGAGCGTTTTCGTTCTAACCGCATAAAAGGCCGGACAGGGCGAAGAAGAGGGGCGAGATGTTGGCACGGGGATGCCGGAAGTGCTGGTATTCTTAAGGCCGGATCTTTGAAATAACTGTGCGACTACTTGCTAAAAGACGCTGATAGATGATGCTCGCCCGGTATGTGGTTCATAAAAGACGCGCGAGGTAGACCTTGGAACTTTCCAGTTCTTAGATTGTTCCCCGCTGCGAATTATTTAACAAGTGTTAAGTCAACCTTTGTCCAACTAACACCGTGTCAGTTTTCATCCATGTCTCGCAAGTATTCACGAATTTGCTAAATCTCGAATGAGACATCGTGTTATTCTTTTTATCCACTTCTTGTAATTATGTTTAAAGACGTACGAAATCTCGAACGAGACACCGCGCCATTTACAATGCATGTTCTATAATTATGTTTGAAAATTTACCAAAAACTAAGCGAAACAATTTTTTCCACTACGTATTATTATATAACAAAAGGTTCAATATGTTTACTTGTAAAAACAATGTCGGTCAAATATATGATAGTATGAGAATTCAGATATGATATTTCTATATTTATTATTAGACCTTATGCATTTGTTATAAGAATGGATAGGTGAAATTTGAAGCAGTCAAAAGATTGAAATAATTTAGGATAATATCTACATTTTTGATTTTCCATATACGTACGTCTGCAGTCTAATTATTCTAAACTCTTAGATAACAATGTCCATTTAAAATGTAAATCTATAAACCATCTGCAACAAATGTACTATGAAACTTTGCTGATTTAGAACAGAGTTTTTTAAAAATATGCTGTATGTGTGTTTATATACACATCAAATATACATAATAGGGGAAATGAACAAATAAACGTGAGGTATGCGTAAGAATGTAAGAAACGATGGATTTATCGCGAAGCGACCGTTGCTAGAATGTCTAGTGACCATTAGAGATGGTGATTTCTGCGGTCGAAGAAGGTCGTTCGCACGCAGTAAATTTAATCGGGGCGCGAAGCCAATATGCAGATATGATTTCCGTAGTATTGTGGCTTCCGCTTAATTGCAGTAATTGTATCAAAGTTGCGTTTGCACTTCAGTATGCCCAGCAGTTACGGCGCGGTTGTGCGACGCTCGGCGCATAACTATAAACCTGACGAATGCGCGCGTATCCACGCATGCACATTCCGTTCGGTACGCGTTTCTAGCTGTCACAACATTCGCGCCATAAACTGCTTCGTTACTCGTTCAGTCATTAATTAATCAGACCGTGCACACGCTTAAAGAAACCTGACGTGTGCGCAAATATTGGCGCGATCAACCTGTTAGAGTCGTCAAAGATTCATTTGATAAATTCGTTTAGAACGTGCGATGCTGTTCGAGGATTATCGCGTTCTTCCGACATAAATCAGTTTAATATTCCGGTGATACGTTACTGGTAGACGGCGGATTTTTATGCAAAGTAAGAATCGTCCACGTCAACAGCAAGAAATGTAAACTGGATAAAATAATTAAAAAATAATAAATAACTTTATTAGGTAGAAAATAATACTATTTAAAATAAATCAAAGTAAATGAAATAAGTAAAAATAATATTTTTAATTATTTTAATCCGTTTTTGCTATAAATGCATAAAATCCACGGCCTAGTTATTAATAGAACGAAAGATTGTAGAAAGTATTGGTAATCCTTGATCCACAAAATTGATCTTGAATTCTGAATTGTTTTTAGTAAACTTTTTATTAAACTCCGATGCTGGAAATAACATTTATGAAATTATTCTGTTGCAGAATGAAGGAGAGGATTCGATTAGTTTTCGAGGAGATCTTCCTGCAAAAAGGAGATTTGAGGTGAGATTTTCAGTTATTGATTGTGTGAAGTAAATCAGGAAATTGTCTCTTGCTTTTTATCACATTAAAATAGATCAGAGCTGATGGTGATCAACATTATTGCTCACGGTTTCCCAAATGAAAATTATATACGTCGATCTTCATTTAATTAGTACATGGAATGGCGTTTTATCGAAACCGTAATTTAGTTAATATGTGTCATCATATCGGAATATGATTTAATTTATCTAACATGCGGTATCAAATTTTACTAAAATCCTCATTTAACTAATAACTCGAACCAGACTCGATTAAAATCTTCATTTAACGAACATCTGGAACTAAATTTGATTAAAGTATTCATTTAACTAATGCGTTATACGAAACTTTAGTAAAACGCTCATTTAATTTTATTTTTCATTACGGAATTAAGTAAATCCACAAATGTCCACAGTATAGAGAAACCAGTCAGACGTTCTCATGTTTTCCATACGTCTTCCTATTATCAAAAAGTACTAAAGTTAGAATGTCACATTATGAATCATTTTATACATCTACTGTGATTTCCATTCGAAAGAAAATTTGCTCGACTGTGATACGTGCATGTCACGATACGTTGAATTAAGGAGTTCTCTTGTATGTATATCCGTCCCATATCCCGTACAGAAATTGAGTTCAGCAAGTTTTAAACCTGCCGGAAAGAGAGAGAGAGAGAGAGAGAGAGAGAGAGAGAGAGAGAGAGTGAGAGAGAGAGATAGGGGGAGGGGGCGGAAGCAAAGAAGAAAGATTTAACATAGAGGATCAAAGACGCGAACTCACAAAGTATAGCCCGAGCAGTTCCGTCGCGACGCGGTAAAGAAAGCACCGTGAAATGAACTATGGTCGAGAACCGCCGATTTATAACATACAAAACTATGTCGCCTCAAAAGGCGCGCGTTGCAAAACGCGATATGATCGGAATAAAGTGTCGGCGCGAAATTTATGAAATTTCTTCCGACTGAGAGCCGCACATGTACAACTTATCGCGTGAATCGACGCGAAGACTTTCTATTCGAAAATCGCATGTTTGCTCGCGTTCACCGAACTGAGATTTCGCGGTCGAAAATTCTTCACGGAGAACGGCGGAGAAACAATCAAACTAAATTTAGAAATATATAATAATAATAATAATAGTAATAGTAGTAGTAGTAGTAGTAATAATAATAATAATAATATGAAGAGTAAAGGATAGGTGATTATCATGATCAGACTGCAGTTCGTGATGCTGGAAAGTTTTTTCCACCAGTTCCAACAAGCTAAAATATAAATTTATTTAAGCTTTAAATATCTCTTAAACTTTCCCGATGCTTCTACGGTGGTGTATTTAAAGAACATCCGCAGGCTACTCGTAATTAATGTAACAGCTGACGCAAATGAAAGCTTCGTATAATATTCAGTTCGCAGCCGCATATTTCTTTTACAGCAAGCGCAACAAAATTCAATTCAGCACGCATTTTATAATATAATATATAGAAGTGCGAACCGGCGCGAATGATTAATTATTTTAATACACCGAGAGCAGCGTACTGTAGCAACGTTTATACCAATTTGCTATCCTTAGACCCGCCTTTATGGTAGATGTAACGTGAACCAGTTATCTACGAGAGGTATTTTCTGCCTCGGAGACTATCGTGATCCAATTTAGCATTAATTGTGTGATCAATTTGGTACCCAGCAATTTAATACGTTGATTGCTATTTTAGACAGAATTGCTAACGGTAACGCAGGCTGCGTCTAAAACGAACATGAACCGTAATAATGGAATCATTTCTGGAGACTCTTCTCCTCGTCAATTTCAAATGCTCCGAAAAATAGGGAGCGGGTCCCGTTCCATCGCATCCATTAAACAATTTAATTGCCAGGTCGGTGCTCGATGTCGGTGCAAGTTTAATAGGTGCTCGCCGTTTTCCTATAGCGTGTGATAAATTTCGGAAGACCAATGGCCCCGTATGAAAGCCACGGTTGCGTCAGTTGTGCTTCTATTAGGTTAATTGTGAATTACGACGCCTGTCGGTTATTAACGTTTACGAGTTAACGGGCCACGATAACGAGTAGCAAGATCGCGAGTGCCGGGACGAAACTTTTCTATTTAAAAGTTCCCTGAGCCCGAACATTGTATTCGTTACAGTTCGATGGTACCTCAACTTCCGCTACCCTACCCTGGCCCTCCCGCCCCTCATCGACCAGGGGACCAAAGCTTTAGGTGGATTAAACACGCAATGGAGATTTGCGTGCAGGATAAACTTCCCGGGATTAATATTTTTTTTCCATTCAATCGTTTGTTTAAACTTTAATGGGATCTAAACAAGGTAACGCTAAAGAGCCGTAAACTTGGCCGTGCGTCTTGACGTCTTTACGATTAAAGGAACTAGCTGAAACCGACGCTCAGGATAGTATGTAGCGGTCATAAATTTTGATAAATCTTAATTTCAATTATACACATTTCTTGCGACGTTTATTTATTTATTTAGTTAGTTCGTTTCGTTTTCGAATCTATACAAGTGCTCAAAGATGAAACATAGTTCTAGGATTTGATGCATTTACGGGAAAAATTAAATTAATGGTAATAATAATTAAGATTTATAGTCAGGCTTTATTATTAATTCCTTTTTTCTTACTACCCTTTTGGAATACGCACTGTTTTATAGTGCACAAAGTCCACATGTTGCAATATATTGAATCGTTCGGAAAGTTGTTTCGTTTTTCAAAAAGACCTCGTTTTATATGTATGTTAAAAAGGCGATTGATTCAGTATTTTGTCAATAAAAAATGTCGAAAATTTTTTTTACATTTCATGTTAAAAAATCCTCTTTCATTCCCTAGTGAAAAGACGAAACAACTTTCCGAACGAATAAATTTCACAAAACCCGAATAAATTAAATCTTGCCATTTTTATGATGTGACCCTTCAATGAGGACGAGAAGAAACGTTCGACCAAATGGAAAGTTCAGTGATAAAAATAATTTACAATATTTAGAGACAGATATTCTATATAGCTGATTATTTAGTATCTCAGTTTATTGTATCGCGATCTTGAAATTTATTAACTCCGCAGGTTTGTGCGAGATAGTGTTTATAGGTCTAAATAACCAGTTGATTTTCCATGCGAATTGTTGCGTGTTCTATGAATATCAAAGGTTTATTGTGTTCGATAAGCTTATCTTCGTTTCATTAGTGCTTGCTCACGCATCGAACCCGCTTATTTTATTCGTATCATTGAATTTTTAAATAACGTCGCTTCGCGTGAGATAGTCATTTTATTTCAGCCTTTGATCCACGCTTCTCGCGTTTAGGCTATTTTGATTGACGCTTTTCGTATAGAAACGTTCAGTTTCGTTACAATAAATTAGAACATGCGTCGTATCAAAAAATTAGCAATAATGACAGCTAGCAATTGAAGCTGTTATTAAAACATAGTTATTAAAACACAGTTAGAGATATTTAAATAAACTACGTTCGGAATGAATGCATTCGGAATTTAGAATAGATTTAGTCTTCCAGTCAACTTATGGCAAATTTTAACATTGAGTAATATTTAACATTAATATAGCTAAAGTTCGATGTAAGATATAATTTTTTTATTTATTATTATTGCATTAAGTCATATAAGGCTTATATAGCAGACCGAACGGACTTCAGCGATTAAATTGACAAGTTACGTTATTAATAAGTAACCCCGTTAAAGGGCGTAAAGGATTTGTTTATTTGAGCAATGTCAGAAACGTTATTAATAAGAAACTTACCCATTTAATTGTAAATCCACGTCATGCTTGTAGGATAATGCATTGACCTCGTACAATGAATGAAAAACGGCACAGCTGTTCTGTAGACGACCATTGGCACCTACCCATTTTGGATTGGCCTGCCCCTTTTATACTAGCCCCTCCCGCCTCAGGGTTAGTGCCGCCCCCTTGGGTTCGATCCCACTCCCTTTTGCATTTCCCCTCTTTTGCATTAGCTCCTCCCCTTTTGGGTTGGTCCGCCCAATTTGGGGATAACGCCGCCCCCTTTTGTATAAGTCACACCCCCTTTTAGGTTGGCCCCACCCCCATTGTGTTTAACATCCAGCTCAAAAAGAAACAACGAGCCAGCTCGTACATCTTGCAACGAGTGCACCAACTTATCATAAATGTCAACTAATTCCCGCTTCGTTCTAAGCGCGACGAACCCTCGCGAAAGCAGTTTTTCATTGATGGAATTTCTGAAGATCCATTATATTCGCGCAAACGTCTGCAGCGACGTGTTTGTCGCAGTCGTTAACACAGAAACGTGCGAAACAATCGAGAAATCGTATACTCGTCGTAATCGCGTCCTGTTAATAGAGCAGCGCGATTACATAGACGGGTTGCCGTGTATCACTCCTGCACAAATATTATAGTGGCGCGTTTCACTTAGGATATTACGGGCCGAAATTTCGCATAAATATATACCGCGCGGCCGCGCTAGACCTCGTAAACGGGTACGAAAGGGCGTAAACTAAAATGAACGACTAAACTAATCAGAGTTGTCCAAATGTTTGCGAACCGGTAATAATGTCGACGACGAGGCACGGCGACATCACCGCTAGTCGTCGACGTAGGCGTCATCATCGGTGTCGTGGAACTTTGATATAAAGCCACCTAAAGCTGACTCTGGCAGCTGGCGAACAATCGCGAGAGAAATCCTGTGAGAGGGTGGAGAACTGGTCCGGTATTCTTCGTTATTTCCCCCTCCACTTCGCCTTACACCGACACCCTCGGACAGATTCGTTTCCTTCGTCTTTGCCCACCCTTTCCCACGCTGTCTAACCAGAATCCTCGTAGAACAGCGATAACGTACGCCATATATTTGTCCGATGTACGAAATCGACCGGCCAGCTTGCTCCGATATGTGAAACTAGCCGAATGTATCCTCACGCGACGCCGCTGAAGAATACGCTCTTGCAGAATCAGTGTAAAATAACGATGTTGAAAGAACAAGTTCGATGTCGCGTCACAAAAGAAGGATTAACACGTAGATAATTTTGCTTGGCTTTCCGTTCAAGCGAAGTCAGTCCCAGGGACTGACAGCGGACCTTTCGAAATCCGTGTGTAGTACTGGGAATATCAAGGTTGAAAAGTAAATGTCATTTTAATAGAAAAATATTCTCTGCTTAAAAACAATTAACAAATTTTATTGCTAAGTGAAATATGCAACTGAATTAAACTAGATTCTCGTTACTCAAACAAATCTTTACACGAACTTTTCCTAATTTCACTGTCAATCCCTATGGACTAATGTCGCAGTTATCGTGTTAACTAAGGCAGAGAACATTTTCCGACAATTTACGTAACCTGGCTCTCTCACTCGAGTAGGCATTACAAACAACCCTAAATGCCAATGCGGGCATGAATAGAACATTGACCACGTAGTCGAAAACCAGAGAACCGACCTCATCAGGAAATTATACAAAATGAAACCGGTTGATTCCTGTTATTATTAAATTTGAGAAAACATTTCTTTCGGTCACGAGCTGCCACATTGTAAAACAGAAAATTTAACAGTTTTTTAATATTTCATACCGTCTTTCCGTATACTTTAAGAATTGTTTTACTTTTAGAATGGCTTGTACTACATTTTTGAAAAATTGCAGTTTTCTGGAATTTCCAATTTGCCGATGTTTCCTTTTAAGTTCTGTTTCAGTTCACAATATCGTCGATTGTGCAGCGAATTTTTCAAAGGTCGTAGTTCAACACGTTCGCTGCCAGCGTCATTAGCGTATATAATTATATTTATGCACTTATAAAACATGATCGAAAAATCTCGTCAAAGAGAAGGTATAAATTCACTAAATATCGTGCCTGTGTTACAGTTTTAAATAATTATATTCACAAAATTAATTTGACGATCTTTACGTGAAATATAAAGTCGTGGTCGTGACACGTGTGCGACGCTGGTAGCGAACGTGTTAAATAACTAACTAATACATCTTGTCCTACGTTGCAAGTTGCATCGAAGCGTTCAGTTCGTAGATGTAATTGTAACCGCGCTGAATCTCCGGTTCTTCGTCCGGCGGGCTGACGTCCGACGATCTTATCAGCCATGAATCAAACGTAAATCTTACGCTTCTTCAAACTTTACCGTCTCCAATATGTCAAACGTCTAATGCTTTCGATATTGCGGGCATAAATCTGTCACGTGGTAATGCTGAGGGCTCTGTTATAGTCCCTTTAAACAGGTTATCATGAATTCCCTCGTCTTCCGAAGTTGCTCCGCTGGATAGCGCCGTAAAATCTCCTAGCTGCAGAATGTTAACCGTTTCGCAAACCGATGAAACAATCTGCCTCGTCATAACATTCAATTCGATTAATTTCCGCTTGCCCATAATAAACATTTTCCCGCGACGGAAGAAAAAGCTGCCACGGTGCAGATTGAAACATTTTAATTATGTTACATTGTAATCATTCTACGAAGTTCCCCGGCAAAACGTAGCGTCCGACATTTGTGGCAAACTAATTACCAACAAGTAATTATCGAATTGCAACTTCATTTGCATTTAAATAAAAGATTGACCGCGCTGCGGCCATTAGCATTTAATCAAAATAATAATTCGGTAGATATTAGTTCCGTGACAAAGCGAATTTAATTCGCGTATCAACAACGTTTGATTAATTGACCGCGCCAATGGATACGATATTCCCAAACCCAAGGATCAAAGAAGAATATTTCCGAAGAATTCATTTCTTTCTGAATTATGATAGTAAAGCGGTCAAGGAGAATGCCCGATTCGCTGAAATTCCCGCAGCTTAACGATACCGCTAAGCAGACGCAGCTAAAGTTCGTTTTAACCCGAAAAGAAAGACTGCGCCGATTTATCTAAATACCGGAGCTGTTCGCCTAATTCCGGCTAGGAGAGGATACCGGATACTGTGCAATTCTTTCATAGTGGCTCAGAGCCGGCAGTAAAAACGTAGGAATTTAACACGGTGCTTGAACCATCAGTCGTTATTAACCTCGCCACAATAGGCACTTGAAGTGACGGGGAACGTACTTCCACGGGAATTCTCATTTTTAAATCCTGTAGTGCCCGGCTATACCTGACCCCTAAATCCTTTGAGCGTGGCACGGACCATGATTCTACTTAACCCACATAAAGTTCCTCTCTGCGCGAAGACTTAGAGCCCAGAATGGTGATGGGGAGGTCGACTTGGGAAACAAGAGGTGCACAGAGACTTCCAGCTGCACCGTGCAGGAGTTAATCCTTGATAAATCCTCAAACTCTGTCCTAATTCTGTATCGAGCTTCCTTAATTTCATTCCGCAGTTGACCTCTTCCTAGCTTTCGAAACCTTGAATCCGAATGAACGGTATCGCCGTTCGACTCGTCCCCATTGTGTCTGGCCAGGCAGCTAGGGCTCGGCGTGCACCCGTGAACATCAATCAAAATTCAACATCCGAGATTCGTTCCATTCGATTACGCACGAATGCGATTGCCGTTCTGCTGCTCTCCGAAGACAAGAGTACATGCAAGATGCAGAACTAGGTTTCTAGCTACCTCGACTCCTCTAAATAACGAATTCGCTTCGGCGAAAACATGCGAAAGACGTATGGAAGTCATTTAGAACTTTCGACGTTCGTAGATCCTGTTGCTGGAGATTCAAGCAATTTGTTGGTTTCATGGATTGTTCATTTTTCTATCTTTCTCAATTCAATTCTAATAAGCTTATACTTTCAGGACCGAAGATTGTTATACTTTTTGCATTGCTGGAAATGAAGATATTACAACTGGTGTTCATTTAATTCGCACAATAAATGTTAGGAGGTTTATACTTAGTTTAGATATGTTTAAATAAATTGTTGTACTTTTTTTTTAAAGCGATTAAACAGATTTAGACTTTGGTTTTGACACTGTACTTTAGTGAAATTGTTAGGTAACTTTTTGACATACTTTTGTGTATGCTGTTGCTTATGAACGAATGTTGGATAACGCTTTATGTCATTTTATTTATTAGGTAAGTTTTAGGTAACTCTTTAGGTAACTTTTGCATTATTCCTCTTACATTATGACAGTCGACGAAGTATACAATTTTTCTTATATTTTATACGCTTAGAGATTATCCTCATCTCGTTACTTTGTCATGCGCTTTGGAAAAATAGCTCTGCGAGACCGAAATGACTATAATTTTCGATGCGGGACAAGTAATGAACAACTTTGAAATCGTATTATGTTATTACGTAAGTCGGAATACGAAAACAAGACAGGGGAGAGAAAGAATGAAATATCGTCAGAGGCATAATCGGCTTTCACGCCGACAATATTTTGCCGACGTCTGGAGGATGGAACAAGTTTTCAGGATTCAGCTCGCACGCCTTAGGGTATTGTTCGTAAATACAATTTTCCATCAAGAATTTATGCGAACCTTTTGTTTAGCGGAGGCAACATACATAGAATGCACGCGCGACAATGCCCTCTTCCTCTGAAATAACAATATACGTCGTTTAACATAGGATTAATATTTTTACAACGTCGAACGAAGGGTTTAATACAAGTTTCATTTATTTCGTGCGATTTTTATTTATTTACTTTTCTTTGTTTTATTCGATCTGCATCACAGTACCATTAACTTCGATAATAACGTTTTATTATTACCTTGACGCTTGTATAAAAATCTGCATAAAATTGTGTGCAGTATCTGCAATTTATTAAAATTATCACATAACATTTTCTATTTTATTTTTATGCATAAAAACCAGACTGTGTATTAATATAACGCCTCACCAAAGATTTATCATTGCACGTTTATCAAAACTGCGTTTACTTCTCTTAACAATAAATAAAGAATTTTAGCAGTTTAAAACTGCTACTAAATCATTTGATAACCCACGCTATCAGAGTTTTCCCTATTTTTTAATTTCTTTCGAATTCCATTAAAAACCATGGGATTGTTAAAAGCTTTTCTGTTATCTTATTTGTGCGGGATTTTTCACGGGACACCGGAAGATCTTTTCGCGCGGATGCACAACGAGAATAGGTTGTTTTTCGAATTCGCTTGAGTGGCTGAGCCTGTTAGAAACACGTAATATTTTACGAGCGTCCCGGTACTTCCGTTTTGCTTATATCGACGGCGCCGTTGATTCATGGCCGATTCAAGCTGCAGCTACAAAAACCTGCAATTACTGCTACGCGAAAATTTGTGACCCTCAAATATTAGTTCGGCCGCGAGCTGCATATTTTTTCCGTGTTTCGCGCGGCCGACCTAATATCGCATCGTTACGAGTTTTCGGCTGAGCACAAACATTCTCCGACAAAGGATAATTGATTGAGTCCGTTTCACTGTTTCCGTTGAATCGATTAACCTAGCTGTGTTTCCGTTGGAATTAATGTTTTGCGTTCGGCGCCGTGTTCTCCGAATGTTCGTTTGCCTCCCGCGGCGGAAAGGGCATTAAAATTTTAGAATGTTTTCGTTGCACTGCGGATCTTTATGAACAGTGAAAATTGCCCGGAGCGGCCCGACAGGCCACCAGCTAAATACAAATTTATTTCTTCTGCCATCAATTTTAACGGAGCCGCGATTCGTAGTAACAGCTGCCTCGAACTATTTGCAATTCTCTTTAATGTCGTTCGTCGAATATACATACAGCTATGAAGACCCTTCATTTTTTAGCCAACGCAGTCGATATCCGCAAGAATTTCACCGATGAAACGGTAAAGGTGACACGAATCAAAGTGTTTTCAATGCTTCATAAATTACAGATAATTAAACTGCGATATAAAACAAACGCAAATCAGTTTCTCCGGAAACAAGGCGAGATAACTATTTTATTTTTAATTTGTTTAAGCGTTCGATAAAGTCGATTTCATTCTTGTTTCTACAGATTATTAATAAAAAATACCGTAATAGTATAAAAATTTATATAATTATAATAATAATAATATAATATTGTAAAAAATAAAGGAAGATGATACAACATTATTTATAGATAATATTGTTTGGAACAGTTGTTAGAGAATTCGTATTTCGAGGGAGTTTCGTGTATATGTATAAAGCGAGCTGCGCCCCGCCTAAAAATTTAATTTGCACCAGCTTCGAGCTTCTCTTTTATGGTGCCCCTTATTCTGGCTCGCTCTCTTGTACCCGTCTTTAATAGTTACGTACCGTTCACAATTTTCCGGACCTGACGCGAGTCGCTAACTTTTCCAAAAAGGATCTGGTTTCCGTCCGACAGACTCGTGGCCTCGCTTTACTATCGCTCTTAAAACTTTTGTAGCGCAGTGTGAAGCTACTTTAGATTTCATGGATTATATGCGATACTCTACATTGCTCGAACTTTTCGTATAAAGGGAAACGCCAAATTGGTAAGGTGTCTCGATGTAGCTTCTATTGAATCATCGTCGTCCAACTTAATGTTTACCTGTTACCGCTCCCCCCGCCGTCTATTCCGCGCCTCCGGATTCGAATGAAATTGAATGTAGAACAGCTGGACCGCATCATGGAAATTTGAATTTCCATAAATTATTTGATGAAGACGGGAGTAAAAGGAATTATTCCGACGGCTGTAACGCTTCTTGCGGCGAGGATAAAATAGAAATGTACCTTACAAAATTAAATATTGTTCCGTGTACCTTCGAGCGCGTTCAAAAGTGTTTCGTTTGGAAGTGATAATTTAATTGTTAGACGAGGTACAATAATGGACATCCGGTGTATTTCAGTGATAATTGACATTGTTTACGGACAATAGAAGCGTTAAACATGTACACTTGCTAGACGCGATACAATAACGGAGTTAACATTCAATGTACTTCATTGATAATTGAGTAGAAATATTTTAAAGAATTTAACGAATTTAAAGAACGGTACATTGAAATTCAGGAAAATATTCTCCAGATTTGAAGAACTGAATTAGTCACATTTCCAACCAGTCGATAACTTTATCATAAAAATAACAGTATTCAACGCGAACCTAAATATTATAGAAGAAAATGTATCCTAATTAATCACAAAGGTGTGATTTAGAAGGTAATATAATTTTTGCAATTGTTCGTCATTACAAAATTACTCTGGATGTATTAAATTACTTGCACTTAACAATCTTAGCTATTCTTCAACAATTTTAGTCAATCAATTGAAGACTAAAATTTTCTCCTTGCTTCTTAAAGTCCTCTTGTTTGAATGAAATGTTTTATTGAATTTAATTTGTCGGTGGTAATTCACCGCAGAGAAAACCATCCAGCTGCGTAATGAATGTTTTAAAGAATCCCATCGCGAGCAAACAGAGGCCAGAAGTTTAAGCAATTCAACGCCGTATCGATGACCGGAACAAACGAAACGGAGCTGTGGCTGGGGTTACAATTCGAGGGATTCAATTAATTAACTTTGAGCCGGATAACGTTTAGCAAGTTGTGGCAAAACTCGCTAAAAGTGAGGAAGACCGCTGAGAAATGCCTCGATATATCAGCGTTGAGCCGCACTGTCAGATGCACTCGGATATTATCCTGAATGGAGCTGATGTATACCAAGAGACTCCTCTCCGTCAGCCACTCGATACATCCATTTCTGAACACTCGTGGGAACTTGTACGCTGTACCACGCGTTCTACTTCTGGTTTAGAATCCGTTCTATATACTATAATCACGCAAACGGCTGGCTGAAGTAACTGTTAACTATTCAATCCGTAATTTCGAATTCATGGTTCTACTCATTTCAATACGTCCACTGGGACTCTTTATCTTCCTCGCTCTCTGTAACCCGAATTTGTTAGGTGACATGTATTGCAAGCATAATGTCATAGACGATCGATGATTTTTTAGGCGTTTTAAAGAAATGTTGACTTTAGAACGAGCCTCCGGGGTTGCCGACGATCCTACGAATTGTATTACACAGAGTTTGTAGTAATAATATGATAATGTGTGATAATATATATAATAATATAAATGATATACATAACGATATGAGTGATATATATAATAATATAAATAACATATATTATAATATAAATAGTGCATATAATAATATAAATAATACATATTACAATATAAATAATACATATAATAACATAAATAATATATATTACAATATATATATTATATATTTATATATATTATATATTTTAATAAATTTTAAGAACCATGAATAATATTTCAATTAAACAGATTTTATCTTTGAGCGATAACGTTATTTATGCTAAAAATAAAAGGGAGTTTCTCTAGGGTCAAATGTCATTTTTTGGCTTACGGATTGCAGACTTCGACAGCAAAATAAAAATTGTCTTTATTAATTGCGAAATGCAGGAGCAACATACACGTTTGTCTCTTTTCTTAACGACTCCAATGGGTTCAAATTATTGCAACAGTATATGGTATATTGAAACAGAATGAAGGGTCAAATCGAAATTCGGCGATCCTTTGCCCTCAGAACGAGCATCGTACATTTCGAATTCTCTTCATCGAACAAAATCAACGTTTAATTCGGATTATCGCGATTTAATTTGGCTACAGAAGCGTGCTAGCTCCAAGAGCCACTAAATTAACGTTGTTCACAGAGAATTGTTTATTACAGACGTCCAACTTTAAGTAGATATTTGGCGCTTATAAACGACCTGTAAATTTTCTCAGAAATTTTTATTATTATTCTTGACCCTTGGATGGCGGACCATTGTTAAAAATGTACTATTAACGATGTTTATAACAATTCCGAGCATTATTCAGCAATTTTCCAAAACATATTTTTGAAGATATTTCTTGCAGCCTTATCAGCTTCTTTGTTGTTCGTCAATTTATTTTATTTAATTTCGAAAATTGAGTGGCTAAGTGAACGATTTAAATACTTCGGGTCAAAATTGTAATAATTTCAATGTAAATGTAAAAAATATACGCGCGTCGTTCGTAGCACAGATTGAATTATTACGTGTTGCGTGTACGGCGTATCCAAAGGGTTAAATAGAAACAGATTATGCACGGTAGCATAACAGAATAGTAAATTCGATTGATGCCTCACGGTTGCCACTCGAGGGCAACGGGTTAATCCCCGGCGCTTCCGATGATAATATTTCTCTATTGTAATTGCCCAGCCGGTGGAAGCAATAAGGTTATCCGGTGGTCATCATCGATCAAGCTTTTAAATCGATCGGATCAGCAGCCTGAGACGCCGCTAACCGTGAGGTGTAATTCTCTTCCGTTCAATTGAGCAAAGTAGCTCGCGTCTCTAGTACACCTGCGAAGAGAATCACCGTGCTATTGATGGAACAACCGCCGCCAGTAATTTCTCTCTCTCTCTCTCTCTCTCTCTCGTCTCTTCCCCTCGGTCTTGTTCCGCGCGTCGTCCGCCCCATTCTCTCCTTCATTTTCATCGTGGTTCCATTCGCCGGCGGCTCCGGCGTGTCTCCGCACAGGCTCACCTTTAACCCCGGCTCGGTCGGCACTCTCGACGCCGACCTCGGCAGCCTCTTCTGCCAGCCAGGCCACCCTCGGCCACCCTCGGCCTCGCCTCTCCCCTTTTTTCGCGAGATTTCGCAACGAGCCGAGTCACTCGAAGGAAATTTATCTCACCTCCGCCGAGCGACAGACCTTGAGGAACACAGAGTGTATGTAGGAGTCTCGCGCAGACTACTCCAGCCGAGAATCGACTTCAGGCCAGGGAGCCGGGCTCTTCTTAAGCCGCGCGAACACGTCGATAAATGAAGCAGGCCGGAAAGTCGTGCAGGTTTTACCCGTCGCGCGCGCGTTTCAATTTCCGTCCCTTTCGCCGTGGAACTCGTTCATCAACCGGCAACGTAAAAGGGATTAACGATGCTCTGATGAATATATGGATTTTCATGCTCTTTTCGGCTCTTTTTTCTTCCCTTATCCTAGGCCATGTAATCGCCTCCGCTAACCGCTTTCGTTGCACTCGAGCCGCTCCCGGAGACTCCGTAATAATGTTTCTGTTTTTCAAGACCCTCCGGTAGAATCGCGATTCTGGAATTCAGTTCTCCGCCGAATTATTACGTTAACAGCAAACCTACCGAGCTCTAAAAGCGACTGACAACAATCACGAGATCGAATTTATTCTTTCTCACGACTTTTATAATAGCGCGTGCCTGAATGAAGAAATTTATTCAAGAATTTTTAATTATTAAAGATTCACGAACGTTAAATATCCATTTAAAAATTAATGCACCAAGCAACCTAATTTCTACCGCATATTATTCACCATTCTTTGCAGTTTCTCTAAGGAAAACTATGTCCATCAACGACCACTGCACGGCTAGTCAAAGCGAAATCCTCCCAAAGAGAATTTTGTTAAACTTGGAAATCATTCTACGAAAACACAACTGTGTACACGGCAGAAATACGAAAGCGCGTCCCTTGTAGAACCTTGTTACAAAAATATCGCAGGAGCGCAACACCAGGTAACGGCGAACGTTCCAACAAACTGTGAACAATTTGCTCGCTGCCATACCGACGTCGAACAATTTTTTGCTCCGCGCGGATATCCCAGTCCCCGGCAGCAATCCTGCCGCATTTTTTTCCGGCAGAAGCGTTTACGGATTTCTTCGGGCAACAACATCGGCGAACTCGTTTATTTTTTCATCCGTAAGCTCGCGGATCGTAACACTCGCGCAAACTTTCGGATTTCCATAACGAGCGGTTCCTTCGGTGAACCCCCTATCTTCGGATTACCCCGGGACTGAATACATTACCAAATACCGGGACAAATAAAATAAACCGTGATCTTCATTGCCGGTGATTCGACGAGCGGCAACTTAAATGCGCCGCACGCTGAATCTGCAGAAGAAGAACTGAAACGGGGAACAACAAGCCGGGACCGGCCGAAACAGTTCCTCCTTTCGCCGTTTTATATAAGTTGTTCTGCTGAAGCGCTTCGCGTACGGATCAAAATTCGCTAACAATTTACAATATTTAATGTTGATTAAATTGGCTGTTTTTCGGATTTAATAATTAGTTCGATAAATTGATTCATTTCCGATATTATTTACTCCGCGTTCCTTTCGGCAATACAGTTCATTAGCTATAAACATTTATTTAAGTAGAATAGAGCAGCTCCATACACATTTATCTTTCTTATTAATAATTTTATTGTTATTAATGAATTCTTTAAGTGTTTTTACTGTTCTTAAGCTGCTAATTTTTTCATAAATCTATAAAATTCGCAGTCTGGAGACCACAAAATTATTTCGGCGAATTATATGACACGAAATATCGGTAATAATAGTGTTAAATAAACCTGGTGCGGCAGATTCGGCAAGTTCGTCCCGACACCTGCGCGCAGACTTTTTGATTTGGTCGATGCTTTCGACGAGCGAGGACCACAATGCCGGCAGTCGGACGGATCCGACTGCTCCCGGCCGACTTATTCGAATGCCTAGGGTAATATACCGATAAGTTGTCGTTGTTAACGAAAGGTATCCTGTTGCAGTTGCCTGAATAGAGCGGATTTAATCAGAGTGCACGACGGAACGGATACAGGGGCGCCCACAATAGCTGTACTCTGCAACCAAGGAGCGGAAGTAGAAGTACTCAGCACGGGGCCAGACCTGTACGTCGAGTTCGTCGCTAATTCAGAGTGGCCTGGCCAGGGATTCAAGGCGATGTTCCAATTCCAGCCATTGGACGATGTACCGCATCCTGGTGGGTAACGAATAGCATTATCCGCCGGCATTATGAAAATCCACCGCCACCTTTTCTCCTATTCTCTTTCGCTAATTTCGCTCCCGTATTCGCCGGCTCCTTTGCCTTCCTTCGAAACTGCGAGTCATTTCTCGGAATTATCGCGATTTATGCACCGACTTCCGTCATTTAATGCACTCCAATTCAATTTTATTATCCGTGATAGCGATGAAACTGCCGAGCAGATCAAAATGGCCGCCTCCACGTTTTATGTTTCGAAGTTTCTGACATTGTACAGGGTGGGTCCAAAATAATGATACAAAAAAAACGGGAAACAAGAATAACAATTTTTTCATTCAAAAATGAATAGAAAGTGTCCGGCCATGACATACCAATTCTACTTCTTGTCCCCGGTGTAAAAGGGGTAACAAAGGGTTCGCAAAAGTAAATAACTACTTCTCTTTATACTACTTAAATCCATCCTGTATAGATTATTTTATATAATAGAAAAGAATTGAATGAATTTTTTAATCCTAGCATATATTACGATAGAAATGACGAAAGAACTTAAATTAAAAGTTTAATTAAAAAGAAATTAAATCTGCGCGAGTTTCTCTATTTTCTGTTTAGAATCTGCGCTTATTATTTCAAGATGCATGCATGTATCCAGCCGCTGTGAAAACGAATTCTAAGATAGTTTCGCTGAATGGTAACGTTGAAAGGATAAAAGTAGCAGATTTTATCGAAGACTATAGGATTTTCTGCATTTAAAAGAACGTTCAAACCACGTACGCAACAACGGTCTTCGAAATCCCGGCGAATTCATTAAAAACAACGTCGCTGCTCTAATTATGTCTCATTCAGAGTAACTTCCAGCGAGAAGTCTTTATTGCATCGCTAAAAGTGCGACAATTTACGGGAGCGAACTTTTTCGATTACTTCCGCGAAAGTTCGTAAACGGATTCACCGGAAAACAGTTAAACGAAACTGCTCGGAACCGGCGAAAATAGAAAACGAGTCCGGAAAAGTTGATCGTTCCCGGGCGCTAAGGCAGTCCCGCCGTTTTTCGTAAACTCGTTGCGTGGTCGGTACGGCAGGCATCCGTCGGAAGCGTTTCGCAAACTCCTCGCGGAGCGTCGTTACCGAGAGGCGTCGCGAAAGCTTTCCGAAGTAGTGCTTGCGAGAAGCTTTCTTCCATCTTTCGAATCCGGTCGGTAAAGCAGAACCCCAGCTTTCCCGACGTGGCCGCCGTTTTTCTGGTAACTCGTCCGGCAGTTATCTTCCCGGATAAATCCTCCGGGCTTTCGCCGGATAGCCGGGATGTACCAGTGAAGCGTCCGGAGATGCCGAGGTTCCGCAGCCGACCGCCGCCATTTTGCAGGGAGTGTTTATCGCGCAGTCGATAGCACCGCGGCGCCCCTAATTAGATAGATCCCTTTAGGCGTTCCAGGGACGTCGTAATGAACGATTTGTCAGGATCGATCTGGCATCCTGGCCACGCATCGGCGATGTTAATCACGCGGTTTTTCGGGACTCGTTCGATCGGGAACGATCAGAATTCCGGGCGCGCGTGTCGCGTGCGAAATGGGCAAGAAATAAGTGGCGTTCAAGCGTCCGGCTATTTATGGGGCCGATAAATCATGAATGGGGATCCTTTGCTACGGTAAATTGGCCGTGTTCCATTCGCACGCGCGACTCCCAACTGTAATTAACGGCACTGTATATTCCGAGGATAATTACAATAATGTATTTCAGAGCTGGACAAGGTCATCCCAGGGGCCGTTACCGGTAACCCCAAGTACTCGGTCATCGGACCAGCTGTCAGCGCTACCAGTAAGTATATCACTCTACGCAGACGATTTATTATCCCTCTCAATCAATAATTTCCTCCTCTATTATCGTTCTACGGTCGAGTATTCGCCTCGTAAGTGACTCCGCCTCGCAGATAATCCAACGGATTGATTCCGCTCGGGGAGACAAGACAAATGTTTAAGTAAGAAAAAGCGAGGGGTGGCAATTTATTAGCCACTGTTTCACTGGCTCCGGCCCGGACGAAATGTTTTCGATCCGGCCGGAATGGTATCCTTGATTGTATGATTAAAAGACGGTCTCGAAACGGTTCCAGCGATTTGTCAAACCGCTTTTCAGGGGACGATCTGAAACAGACCGATTGCCGGCGATCAAATGAATTGAAAGTGCGGTATGATGGCTGCATACGTCGAATTTAGTTTCGAACGGTACTTTAGGTGTGGCTGACCAGTGATCGCCTTTTATTCGCGAACCTATTCGCGGCAGCGTGCTGGGCTTTTCAATCAAAATCGGTCAGAGCTTGCGCCAGCATTTTCCAGAATTATCTTTTATTTACGCGGAAACGTGGTTTGCAATTCGGAAAAAAATGCAGAGTTATTATTAAACTGTGTGTACGGGTTTCTTTAAAGTAGGCGTATAGATTTATGCAAACAGTTTCATTTGAAGCGATCCTGTTGTCAACAGCTGCGTAATAATTTACCCTTTGCACTTGGGTAACGCCTCCGAGGTGTGACTAAAAATTGTTACGTCACTTTTCAAAATAATTTTTGCATTATCAAATTCGTTTGAATTTACTGTTAAAAGCGTAACTAATATTGCAATTGTGCCTAAAATACAATAAGTTATACGAAAAAGAAATACCATGGGTCAGAAGAATTATTTTGG
Organism: Augochlorella aurata; assembly: GCA_028455555.1. NCBI lineage: Eukaryota > Metazoa > Arthropoda > Insecta > Hymenoptera > Halictidae > Augochlorella > Augochlorella aurata. Next base: position 7,921,903 of record CM052153.1, on the reverse strand, counting down.
ATTTTGAGCTAAAGTGACTTTGAGTGCAAAGGGTTAATTCATAGTATCTACAATAATTTTTCTCTTTTTATTAATTGTTCTCACTTGTCATCAATC
>CM052153.1:7888267-7921707 GCA_028455555.1 Augochlorella aurata | reverse complement strand
TTCGTTAAACTGTTTCTCACTTTTACCACGTTTCTCATAGAAAACAGTGCGAGCTCGCGCTCTAGCTGCAAGATCGACAGAATTTTCGCGAAGTACGGTCTCAGAAGGAAAACTAGCAAATTACGCGCACTCGTTTCGCGCAACTCGAGCTTTCCAATAAGTGCTAGAAATTTTTTACGCCGACTGCGAGGCATTCCGCGCGCATCGTCATACATATAATAAAATAGTTATCGAACCGATGTAAAATTTTACATCGCCCGGCAAGTTTTACTGGCGGATAGCTCCGAAATAAACGTTGTAACGACGGTGGCTGCCGCTGCCGCCGGTGTTATTCAAACAGATTATTTTGATGTTTGTTGCGCGAACGCAGGTAGACGTACCGGCAACGATATGATTTCCCTCGGAGTTCTTTGGATATAACTTCACCGCCGACTCGCATAAACTTTGCGAACGGTGTGTACTTTCGGAGTCATCAACCGTGGGCGACGTACACCGCGGAGGACGGGCCACGGCCAACTTTATATCTTTTTCATGAAAATAAGTTCCTTAGATTAGGGGAGCGGGGCCGCTCAACTAAATTATTCGGCTGACAAGTACAAGGTGATCCGGCCTTTGTGTTCGAAGCCCTCGGAGTTTCGAAACTTCAACGGTCCGTATCGATATTTACACGTGATGCCTCTTGCCTCGCTCCGACGTCTAGCAAAACGACGGGACGGGACGCGACGACCACCGTCGCTCCTTGTTTTCCGTGGACATAAACTGCCGCACTAAAATCGAACTTCGAGACTTACGAATTTTCTGTCGGCGAAGAATTTCGGCGAAGTTACACGGTCCGCAGTAATAAATTCCCGGGGCTTACGGTACCGTTTCATTGAAATGTTTGCGGATACAGGAACTTTTAAACATCGCAGTTACGCGAGTTTACTGCTACATGGTCCCCGGTAGTTAGCGCGGTCCGCTCTGACCTAATTAAATTCGTTTGGTCAGCGTACCCGTGACGTGTAAATTAATATAAAATATAGAGCGCGCGGAGATAGCAGAATATCGTTTCCCCCGGCATTGTTAAGGAGAATGGATCGATCGCCTCCGTTTGCGTCGCTTGGTTAAATCGACTCCGAAAACTTTACTACGATGATCGTCGATAGTAAATACCATTTCTTTACGAAGCCGACGAAACTCGTGTCCATCGCAATGTCAATTAACAGTTTCAGAAGTATTCGTTCGTTGCAGTTGAACCGCGGTTGTTTTAATTCGTTAGATTTGTAAATCGACCAAACAGTTTGATTTCCACCGATTTTCTCCGTTCATTGCGATGCCCCTCTTTGTGGAAATTCATCTGCCGAATTTCTAATACCGCGAACTTCTGTTACTATATTTTTATGCTTCGCTCCCCGAACTTCGCTTGTTGCAAAATCAGCGATGTATATGTCTTACTGGCTGGCTTCACGCTGCCGCAACTGAAATTCGCGGATACGCCTTAAAAATCCGAGGGAAACTTCGAGTTTTATTGGTACGCCGTCAGTATTTCTCGCTTGGCTGCGTTTCATATGTAAGTGTTCGGAATTTTTTACTTTTCGACTCATTGCGGCTACGGGAAACTCGGGAATTTAGATTAGGAGATCCTGCTGTCGTCCGTTCGCTCCGACATTTATTCCGGAAAATCTTCTTTCACGGCGACGTTTACTTTCTTGCTTAATAGAATACCTTTGGAAAAATTTCGTCGAAACGTATTCGTCCAATTCTTTAATTTCTGAAGAAACTGTAATATCGAAGCAAAGTTATTTATTTCCACGATTTTCTCATTTCCACTGAAATTATAATTATACGTCGCAATTATTTTCCCACGTGCGATTACAAATTACGTTGAACCGATAATTTGCAATTGCAATCGCACGTTCTCCTGTACAATCATTTTTCCTTAACGTTTTAATCGCCGGACAACCAACCAGAAATTCAGCGGAATCGAAATAATCCAATCAATAAAAAAGAAGCTTAAAAATTGGTATCTGCCGTTGTGATTACTTTCAGACGATCACTGAATTTCACGCACTCGATATACCCAAAAATCGCTGTTTAAATTTGTCCCGATAATTGCGTCAATCACGGCCAGCAATCATCGCGTTAAAGGAAAAATTTCACCTGAAATTATTATCGATGTTATAAAACGCGTGCTCACCGGCGCTCGACAAGCTCGCCGGCTCGGCCCGTGCACCGTTCAAACTCATTAAAAGAAAGTGTCGTACAACGATTTCCAGGCGCAGATATTCGATGAAACGCGCGCCGGCGATAACACGCGATCGCCGGAAGTATCGTTAAAAAATTTGTCGACGGCCCGCGACCCCGGGGCCATTTCGCATTATAAAATTGCTCAAATGCCTGGCAACCATTTCCCGGTAATTTTTCAAAGATCCGAAACGTGCGCGCCGTGCGCCGGCCCTTTGTACTGCGTTCAACTTGACTCCGAAAATGCCTGTCATCCTTTCGGTGTTCGTGGCCGGCCAAAAAAATATGAAAATATCAATAACAACCGACGGATGTTGCTGGAAAATTCTGCAACAATGGCGATGGCGGAAAATTTCAAACAACGTCAAAGGAGCACACACTGTCAAGCAATTAAATGGCCCGCTCCCCCGCCCCGCTGATCGATATTGCCATCGCGCGGCAAATTTTCCCGTCGAACTTCGGCAAGGGGAAATTCATCGGGACGGCCTCTCGCACTTTACATGCGCATTGCGTGAAAAAAAGTAAGGTAATGGCACCTATTATGTAACGCCGCTGAATCGTGGCCCCTTGCTTGAAACAGCAGTCTTGATTCAGAAATTGGAGCTATTTTGACACTGTCGAATTTCGACAAATAGGTTGAATATGAAAATCAATCTAATAAGTAGATTTTTATTTTCCACCTGCTTGAATCGAGCGATCATTTATTTCGTATTTCCTGATCGTTATTGTTTTCACCGAAGAGATCTCATAGAGAAAGGATATACTTTACACCCTTCTTAAATAAATAAAAGTACTAATTATAAAGTTCAAATAGTGAGAAATATTAAGTTATTTCCATAACTAATTATAATTCTAATAGATACGAAATTTTTTTCTGGTACAGTATCCCCATTTTACATGATTTATTGCGATTTATGCATAAATCAGATACCGTTGCAATTATTTTTGAAAATAATATAGCAATTTTCGGTGGCGTCTCAGAGTTTCTACTCGAGTGCAGCAGTTAAAGGTCATCATGTTCGCCAAATGATGTTAGAAATCACCCGTTTCGTTCGATTCGAACCTTTTTAGGACACCCAGTGTATCCAGCCTCGTGCAGGTGCTCCGGTAATTTAGAGCACTTAACCAGGAGTGTAGGGCATACGAAAGTAGGTTCGTCGTATAAGAGCATGCAGATACATCGCGCACCTTGTTTTACGGTTAAGCCTAAGTATCGTGAAGAGGGTTACAAGGGTGTAAGGGCGAGGTTACGCTCCCCGCGGCGAAAGTTCGGCCGAGGCCGAGTCACCGACACACCTAACCGCGATTCTCTTGCCTTGATAAAGACCAGCGTTGCTCGTTCACGAGGCTTCGCCCGGCCATCGCTGTTGCGCATTGCTCTTCCGTTGCAGGATAGATCTACACGAGTAAACGCCGCCACCTGGGCCCCGCGTACAAATCGGGATTAAAGTTAAGCCCGGCTGAATATTCGAATTACTTTTTCTTTCTCGAATTAATCGAAATCTATTAAGGCGCATCGGGGCTCGCTAATGGCCGCTGGTATTTCGTGCGGCATTCGAGTGCCCCACGGATTCACGGAAACTTCGGAAATGTAATTGCTGAACCACGATGCTTTATGCAAATTCAGAGCCTCATGGACGCCATGAAAGGATATTGTCTATCGCTGATCTGCGCTTACCTTATTGCTAAAAGAATTCTTTGCGTATTTTGATGTGTGACATGAATGGCTCGAGGTCAGCTGCTTGGTACTTTTTTATTTATTGTTTTACGTATCTGGCATTTTTATGGTTATGAAAAATAACGAGGTACACTATACGGAATCGATATATTGTTGATTCGCAACAAACGAGAGCGATCAATTATAGCACACTTGTTATATTTCATTTATATCAAATTATATCGATGTTTTAAATATCATAGACTCGTTTTTACAATAAGTGAGTAAAGTTTTACAAACTAATAATTAATACAATGGAGATATTTATGCGTTTTTAAAATATAAGCAGAGCTGTATATTAACAAATATTAACGTGTATCCTCGCGTATCTTCTGTTAGTAAAAGGGATGAATTTCTCCTGTTGCTAATATTTACAAACAAGGAAAAGTAGAATTGGCATGATGCAATAAGCATACACTTTTATACATTTTCTATAATCTATTAGGATTAATGAAGTATCCTCTAATTCGGAACCGACTAATGAAGTTACTGTTCCCTAGATGAAGTAATTAATTTCGGATTTCATGCATCTATACATTGTATGTATATTGTATATTCGGTATACACATTCACTGTGGTATATTCAGCATTACGTGCTGATCAATCTAAATTGGTCTAGCAAATTTCGGAACAAGTAGAATGTCATTAGGATCTATATTTTCAATTAACTTTGTATGCTACAATATTTTGTAATGATTATAGTGTTTTAGATGTCAGACTTATTGCCAAGTATTTGATTTAATTTAGACTTCTGCGGTAATAGTACTACTGATATCGCCATGCTTTTCAAACAGTCATAGTAATAATAATAATAATAATAATAATTTGTTTCATCGAAGATCTGTTGTCATAAAAATCGCGAAAAAATTGAATAAACATATATTTGCTATTTTTATAATGCTACATGTCGATATGATTTTAGTCATTGTTTAATAGACCTGATATTATAAAAAAATATCGAGACATTTAATCCAGTTTTGAAAAAGTTACTGGGTTGTACCTTTAATCTACAGTTCATATCAAGGTCAACCGATATCGATGAAATTTTCAGCAAGCGTATAAATTATCAAAAAGTACCAAGCGCTTTTTTAAAATTTTCATTATATGTTCAGATAAAAAATTGAAAAAACCACAGTTTTTTACACCTTTTCTAAGTAATAGTAAAACTTAAGAAGTATTTCAGTCGTTGTACAGTGAGCCAGTCGCTCTAACATTTACAGAAAAATGCAAATAATTTCGTGCAGTTTCAAAATAGTTATACCATTTAAAAAATGTTGACTCAGTTTTGCTCCCAACCATAAGTCCCTGATCTTCTCCTTGCTTGCGAATTGCTTCGTTTGGCCAGTCCGCTCGACGGAGGAATCACCAAAGATATTAACTATCTTGACAAATCGTTAAAACTTGTTCCGTAGAGGCGAAATATGAAAGTTTCGCAATTCTCCCACGGTCAGCTGTAAAACGACTGTAGAATCGCGGTCGAACGGTGGGACGGCGGGCAATATCGTGTGCATCTAGGATCAGTTTACGGTTCCCCGTATACAACTGTTTTGCTCCGCGGCGGGCTGAAACGAATAAGCAATAAATAACGAGCGCGGCGCCCGCGCGGACACCGGTAATGCTGTGCTAAACGTATATACGCATTACGCCGCCGGAGAAATAACGTATCCCCGCTGATAATGTGGAACAGGAGATGGTAAATTTTGACGACGGTTACCTCGCACAGGGCAACGACGCGCGCGAACCAAAGACGGGCAAGAGAGAGGCGAAATAAGACCCAGCGAATGATGGATTACAACTTTCCACCGTTTCTTTCCTCTTTTTCCACCGGCTCAAAGTTGAAAGTCGTTTCAACTGCCGCCGTTATTATACCTCGCGGAATGTCAGCTTTAAATTAGTTTTATCTGCCTTCATGCGTCGTTAGGGAGACCGATATATTTGCAGAAATTAACCGGAACCTTTTGTTTACACTTTGCAACGGTTTTTAACGAAATTACTGGACAATTAACAATTTCTTATAAGTGTTTTGTTTTATTTTATTTTATTTTATTTTATGTCTCTTATAAGTATTTTAACGCATAACGTTTATGCTAAATAAATGCCAGGTCAGTTTTTTTAATTTACGATTTATTTAGATTGCAAAGATACGTTTATGAATTATTTATTTAATATATGTGTTGTATGCGAAAAATTCAGAATAGATGTGTTATTGTTACTTTACTTTACACTTGTTATGTTACTTTACTTTTATACACCCTGATTCTCTATGTACGGTTTTACATTGTTCTCTTTATCCAAGTCGAAACAATAAACCAAACTCTGCGTTGTATTGCTTATAATGAAAACAAGTGTACAGTCAAACGATTTAAAAAAGACACGAGTAACGATGTTGAGGGGTTTGGCTGCCGAGGAAATCCGATTCAGATAACATTGTGCTCATTCAATGGTGGCCGTGGATCACGCTATTGTATCATAAGCGGTCGTGTTCGTGGGAGTCTCTGTTCCACTAGTATTCTCGCAATAGATGTTTGCCCTACTCTCTTATCGCTTGGTTGAGCATGCATTCTATTCCATTCATTTTGGGGTGGCTATACATACGCCGCTCTCCAAATAGTACGTATAATATTTTATAGGATTTTAGTCAAGCCGAAGCGCAAGAAAAACATCTTAACAATTTATAATAGATTTATCAATTTATTTATCTCGTGCTAATGGAAATCTCCGTGTAAATTAAACAATCTGAATAATTTCAGATTGACATAATTTCAATATGTCGCTTCATCGCGTAACCAGTATACTTTCATATTTTTGCAAAATGAGGAATAAACACATAACCATAACTGATAACGTTCTATAGATTTTCTGTAAGCTACAGAGGCACACGAAGAAGATTAATGGTGGCGATTATTAAACTGCGGATTTTAGGAATCTATGGGAAAAGTGAATACGTCAAATTTAAAGAAACATTTCTGTTTAGCTCTTTTGTCTCACAATTATACTGTGGATTTTATGTGTTTACTTATGCGAAACGATGGAAAGGAATTAAGAATGTTCGTGTATTAATTTCAGCTATTTAAAATTATTAAGAAAGAGGAAGAAAATTATACTTGGCTGATTCGTCTTGCAAACGACGCAGAAAGTCCTTATTTTGCATAAAAATAATCGCAGTCTATTTATAATGATTGCAGTAAACGTTTATGACTTTTGAAAAACGAGACACGGAGTTCGAAAATAAAAATTGTCTAATTTGATGATCAGAAATATAAGCTAAATAATAATTAACTGAAAATAATGTTAAAATGTTGAATCTACTCATATTTTTCTATTTTACCTATTCGTTTGTGTGACAATCCGTCGAATCCGCAGTCAAATAATTGCATTAATTTAGCTGCCACGAACTATGAGAAACTAATAATACCTCGAGAAAAAGTTGATCAATTGCAAGATAGCACGCAGGGCATCCCTTGTTTCACGAGTGACAGGCTTCGCCAGCCGAATATCTGCCACGCTTTCGAATCACTCCATAAATCTTTATAGCCCGTATCATCATCGAGGATGAGCCATGCCCGCTTAACTATGCAGTAATGCTGAACGCAATCCCACTAATGGTCTTCGTCATATCCATATACCCGAAGAAGTACTCGAGAGAGGACGCCCTTGCGGCCAGAATATCCAAGACGTTCTTCTTTCCTTAAAACCCTGATTTTACGAGAGCCGATGGCTCGAACTTCCGACTGAGGCGCTGCGGAAGACTGCAGCTCAACATCTGGAGGTTATAGGCGAAAGCCTCCGGGCTATTGGCCCCGATTTCCTCACTTATGAATGACACTAACTGCCTAACTAGTAATGGCGCGAGTTGCGCTAATGGTTTCTTTTCGAGGAGAGAAAATGTGACCGATCCGCCTTACGTTCGAGTGAAAATCAATCGGAGAGCTTCCCAGCATCTTCGTTACACGGACCGGTCACGGGATTGGCGTAATTTATCGTTCGACCTTTAAAACCGTCTCGCTCTACTTGTTTTGTCTAGAGGAGGTCCGGGTTAATCGCTTCGGTACGAGACCTAAATCACAATCAGTGCCTCACTAGCAACTGAAAGATCATCAACCAGGAGCGTCGGGCGATCTTTCTTCTACGGTCCAGGGGCAGTACCAGCCTCCTAATTCTATAACAGGGATCCAGTTACCTGTTCCTACGTCGAGACGCGCGTAGCTTGTAACAAAATCTCGCGGACCTTGATTCTCATCGGTTGTTGCTCTCAGGATCGTTTCTTATCAGATTTTCCTTCGACAGATTCACTTTTGCGTGTGTTCCACCTTTTGCAAGCTATCGGTCGAACGAGTCTCGCGAAATCGAGTTGAATCGGAACAAGAGCTTCAAGAAAAATGGTCGAACTGCGTCAAAGTATGCTAAGACTTATTCAAATAATTTTAGGTAGATGGAGCTACGCAATAAAATTATGTACAGCACCAAATGCGTTTTTTAAATTTTCGTTATGGTTCAGATAAAAAAGTGAAGAACGATAGCTTTTTTACGGTTTTTTATTCCAAGTATGTAATAGTAAAATTTAAAAAAAGTGAACTAGACACTGTAATATTTACTTTTTTCTAAAGTTTTAAGAAAGTTGTATCATTTAAAAACTGTTGTCTCAATTTTGCTCCCCTCTATATAATTTATGAATCCTTTGCACTATAATTGCTTTTCTATAGGATGATACTAGATGCGACTTAACAGTGCTATTTCAACAAACTTTGAAACAGAAAACGCGGAACCGGTCCCTTTGACCGGCTCCGTAAGTTCAATGTTAATTGCTGGAGACCTTCACTAGGTTGCAACAAAAATTAAAATATCTGAAACATTTACAAATATTAATAATAAATTTAAAATATTAAAGTTATAAAATCGCCACAGCGTGCCAAGATATCTATCCTCGATACGAGCGATTTACAGCCATCGCCCTGTCACTAAAAATCCAATACAGTTTCCAATGCAAAGTATGCGCGTCGCTCTATTTTGAATCGCATTCTTCGCCACACCTGAAGTGAGTATTTCGAAGTGTTCCCAAGAATTTGATCACGCCGAGGCATCACGATGTCAATTCTCGGGGAAGTTGGTGGTAGCCGCACTCGAAACAGCGAGACAGTCACAGATGTCTGCGAGAACTTTAGGGTGCTCCAACACGCATACCGGTTTGTATGATCGCTGAAATGTCTAGGCCATGTCCGAGGGGTGCCCGTACGAGGCAGTTTCGGCAAGTTGAGAGCCAAGACCGCCGGGTACCGGTCCGCGTAAGCCACGTTCCTCAAGAGCCAACGTCGGGAGCGATCTGTGAGCGACTCGCTCTGTCTCGCATACCACTGCAAACCCTACTAAACCAGACCACCCCCGACAACTCTCACTCACACAACCGCCGCGTCTTTTTTATGATTTGGCTGGTCGTGTGATTCGCTGGCCGGTTCGCGAACCTCGAAAGCTCGTGAAAGACATACTTGAACATGCCTGGTCTAGGCCAAGGACCCATTTCAGTCTGTTTATCGTACCGATATGCGCACGCTGTCCACCGACCCGAAAGCATAATCTAATCTCAAGACGCTGTTTTATGAAACGGCACCCCCACACGTCGTTAAATAGAAGATGGACAAACTTTTGTTGCTAATTAGACAGTAGAGCCTCGTGGAAATGAGTTTGATGGAACACTGATAAATAGCAAAATGAAAATTGTGTTAATTGTGTGATACTGGAGCTACGTAGACCTCTTTTTTTTCCTAATAATTCTAGTGGGTTAATGAGACGGTATTTTTTAATTTTTTAAATGCTTTTACTATTGTGAATTTGATCTACTCATTTGTAGAAATAAATATAACGCAACACTAGGCTGCGAATCTTTACGGAATGCAGACTTTTCGAATGCAAGAAAATGTTTAAATTAACAAGGTCAGTAGCAGTTCGTTTTTCTTTTTACGAGTAAACTTTTAGTTGATGCAAGAAATTCCATTCGGTAAAATGACGTATCAAAAGGAGAATTTGACCATTGTGCGAAATAAAATATTCTTATCGAGGCTAATAATGATTTTAATACACTGAGATGAAAGCAAGAACAGTTTTATGCTTAATTATACTGCTTGCAATGCACCCCCTACACCCGTATTTGATGCAAATGCGTAAATATCCGCAGTCCACTAGCTGTTAACACTGGGCGCACGATTCAATTCGCACAGTTCGTGCGTAATATTCATAAAAAGGGTTGCAATTTTCATTAAGATTCCGATTACGATTAAAAAATAAATAGTATGCAAGCAAAAGATAGCAAGAGAGGAAACGGTGCATAAATCTTGTGGGAGAGCCGTGGTCGAGTTTGAAAGAAAGTAGGAAGTCGAATGTGTCGATAAAGACCGGCGCTCTTTGGCGCTTTTCCTGCAAAAGAGAAAGTGGGAAACAAATGCCAGATTTCATGACTCGACTAAAGAGAAAGAGAAAGTTATTCTTTCGAACGCCCGGCCAACACGCAACACGTATTCTACTCGTAGCAGCCCCTCGGGTACTTAGACTTTAACTGCGACGTAGATGACCCATCTTCGGTTTTTACGTTGTTCGAGATCGAGTGTTACAGCCAATTTATTTTGGGATTTACACCAATCGTCGAATCGTCGTTGATTTAACTTCTCTTAATGGTTCTGTATATTTTCTTTATTTCCTTTTGTAGATTCTTTCATGGCACATCTTTTAACGAACAATCCAATCGGCTATTATTTTAACCTTATACTCGTGATGAAGATTTTTTATATAATCCACTAAATGTTAACGTTATTTCTAGATAAAATAGGACGGTAAGCACAATAAGACGACAATATACACAGTCAGAAAATATATTGTAATATGAAATAACTGTTTATATAAAATGCTCTTATCATTTATCATTTGTATATTGCGTCTATGTATATATATATATATATATATATATATATATATATATATATATATATATATTTGCATACATACATTGTACATATTTGTATATTATGTTACGAGCTGACTTCGTCATTCATTATTCGTATTTATATTTGTATAGTATCGAACTGTCCTTAATATTTATCATTCATATGTATAATGTAAATATTATGACGATAAATATCATATATAATAATAAATATTAAAGACAGTTCGATACTATCAAAATATAAACATGAATGATGAATAATGAAGACAGCTCATAACGCGCTTCATACATACATAATGAACAAATATGTATAATATTCAGTAGTAATATTCATTTAGTAAATAACACACTCGTATAATATTCATATTTGCACCATAAATTACGCAATGACATTCTCTAGATAAAGGACTCGCGCACGTTAAGCTCATTTACGCGCATAAAACTCGCATTATTTAGTCGAACATTTGATTCGAATAACATTTTATTCGCGTTGCTTGCTATCCGGGTAAATTTCTAATCGACTAAATATTCACCCGATACCATCGAACAAAATTATGTTCGCTGGTCTTTGTCTTTTATCCGTCACGCGAATAAAATTTCGCCCAGCTCCGTCGCTCCGTAGAGATAGCGAGCGTTTTTGCAATTATCTCTCTTCCTTAGCCTGAGGAAACTGCTGCTGCGTATGTCGCGTTCACAGGACACTAACTTTCTCGACGATGTAATTTTGTTCCCGGGTTATTTCGTCTTTCCGATGGAAAAACTCCGGGGCCGAGGAAAGCCCGAGAAAAAAATGCCGGCCGTTCGGATAAACTGTTCCGCGCGGGTTTATCATAGCGCGAAAATAATCGCGCCGCGATTCCGAGTAATTGGCCGCGTTAGATATCGCTGGGAAACACGGCCGGTTATCTTGGAATGCGTTAACGATACCCCGAGGAATTTGAATTTCTCGCGAACGCAACGGCGCCTGCAAATTGGTCGGAACGCAATCTTTCCGTCAAGCGCAAACGAACAGCATATCTGCCGCTCCTTCGGAAAAAGCTAAATTGGTTGCTTCCTTAGTCGGCTAAAAACAATTCGCCGCTGTTCCGTTCCTGCTGCGAAGGATGTAATATCGCTTTGCATCCGCGAGAGAATGCGCCCGGGTGTTATCGTTTCGCGTGCTACCTTCCAGTAATTTAAAAACGGCCACAAAGGAGCCAGCTTATTCGTTTGCACACTCTGACGAGCGGAATAAAACTAATTAAACGGTGTGTTTAGAATTGTTCGCGGCTCTGTTCCGCGGAACTCTTCCTTTTTCTTTCCGCTCTCGAATCGGTAGACCGCGGATTCTGTTCGTTTGTCAGGAAAGCTGCAATTCGTAGCACAATGAAAATTAGTGGAATTAGAAAATATTGATACGTTTCTTAGGAGTCGGTAAAATCTGCAACAAATTTAGAAAATTTTGCATAAAGATCCAAATTATTAGATTGCGAATTTTTATCTCAAAAAGAGCAATGTTTGTTTACTGTTCGCTCTTCGAAGATAAAAGCCTAATGATTTTTCTATTAATTTTATTAATACGCATCGTATTCGTTTTTTAAGTAAAAATTCGTTTTATAACATGGAATATTGAGGCATTTGTTCACTTAATTATTTACGAAATTTGCAGAGAGCATTGTACATTATGTTTTCAATCTGACGCTGATTTACAATTTAACAAGTCATGTTTTTCAATATTTTACAATACCACTGAACATTTGTGTCATTTTAAGGAAGATTTCTTTTTGGAACGGCAACAATTTCTGAAGACAAACATTTGGTAAAAGGAAGATGCCTAGGATCATTCTCGCAGCAATATTAATTCCGCGCGAGCTTGGATATAAAAAATCGGACGTCTCCTTCGAGCTGGCCGCTGTCATTTTCGATCCCGTCGTATTTCGGCAATGTAAACGTGATCACTATTGTGTCCATTGTATTTCACACAGAATAGAGTCACGGACGCAATCGAAACGAACGATCGTCGACGCGGGCTCGGTCATTAAAAATTTCCAACGGACTCGCACGTAACCTATAACTCTTCGTCCAATTTTTTTTTTTGCCAAGATTCATCGTGCCCGAATTTGCAACGTCAACATTACGCTCGACCGGTGAAAAAGAGCTTTTGCTTTCTATGAATTATGCGTCCCCAATAACGTCAACATCTGAAAACGTCAATATGTGGGCCGCTGATCAATTATCGTCGACATATTTCGACGATCCTACAGGTGAAAACAATCGGGGAGATTTATATACAAATAGTAAACAACGCGGTTTACTTCTGCCGTCCAATTTATATCGCTAAACATCGGTTGCGATATGCAGTTCCGTAATTATCAACTTGGATGATCCGAAATGATCTGCAGTATAGTTTGCGCTACCACATGTTACATAATTATAATAATTCGAGGTTCGAAAATAGATCTATGTTATATGAAAAGCGAATGCGGAAATAGTTTTAGATTTTTTTTCAAAAATTAGATCTCGTGGAATTAAAATATGCCGAAATGTTGATACTTACTGATTTTTCTTTTTAGATAATGAGGTAGTTTATATTTTTTGAGATGAAAAATCGCTTCGCGCGGTCGAGGAAATAACATTGTTGAAGACCTTATTGTTACATCAATTATTAGATATTACAATGATAAAAGCACATTTTAAGTTCAAAGCGTTTTATAAAATGGCAATAACAAATTTCAGACCAATTTTTCTCGATACATTCGAAAGAGAAGGCTTTGTTCACCGAAAGTACAATGAGTTAATTCGCAGATAAAAGTTTCATTCATATTATATTTACCAAGCTCTAAAAGTTTGTTATATGTGTACATAAATAATAATAATGAATGAAGAAATTGTTTCATTCGTTTCCTAGAAAAGAGTCTGCATAATTGCGACGATTCGAGAATAAAAATAACGAAACCGTTCGCTTCGATCAGCCAGACTGGGTGTACTTGTCAAACGACTTTAATATCGTGTAAACTTTTGTAATTGATACTCGGCACTCGACCTGTTAATTCCTAAATTGTCGGAAGGTGGTGTTAAAATGTTTCGAAACTGCGTGGCGGTAGCTCAGTGACAGCGTTAAAAGGATGAGCGCCGGCGAAAACAAAAGCGTGGTTCGCCATAAAGCTAATAGAACAATAGCGGGCTCAAATATAAGGATAATACTTCACAGTGGCCGCGTCTAGTGGCGTGAACATCCTTCACAATCAGGTTTGATCGTAATAACCCGGACTGTAAACCGTGCCCCACCTGCAGCAATGCGTCGGATGCAGAATAATCCACTTGAAACGAAACGACCACACCGTGATAAAGTGGGTACTAAAGCAGCAGCGGCGGGTAAAAAAGCGGTACAAGGAGCCTATTACAGACACTTGTTCGGCGAACGCTTCCGGATTAAAATTCACCGCGAAACTTTTCGCCCCCTTAAAACAACCTTTTAAAGAGTTTAACGACGGGGATTTATTTATCCGATCAACCGGGACCGGCGCTGGCCGGGCCGCGGCCTTTCCCGCGGAACGGCCGACTACTGTTAACTGAAATAACTCGTTTTCTTGCCGCGGAATCAAAGAGTAATTTCAGATGAAAATGGAACGAAATTGTCACTGTGTCGGCGAACGTGCCGCGTTACAGGAAACAATGCTCTGTTTTTTTGCGGATTGATGTTTGCCGGGCAAACGGTCGCCGCGAGGGGAGAGGAAACGCCGGCAGCTCCGGCGAGGGTTGAAGTGGAAACGTTGTTACCAGTTGCTGAAAAATTGTTTTCATTCAATCGCACGTTCATTTGTTCGGTAATTTGAAAACCTCGAATATTGAATGCTGAATTTAATTTACGGAGTTACCGCGAGAAAAACGGGACGATTTTAGTTTAAGCTCCGCGCCTTTTACCACTAACCTTTTGCAAGTGATTTTTGAACGTTCGTGAGTTCACGATAGTGTAAATTATCGTCTAATTAACGCTAGAACTGGCAAACGAGTAAACATTTTTTATCTTACAACTCCTAATATTATAAAAATATTTGTTATTAAATTTTTTCGCTACGCTTCTTTATCGAAGTATATATTACAATATAAATCATACGAAGTTTAAATAAATCCATTCCTGGCATTGTTATAAAACAATATGCGTTAGTCGTGTTCAAGGCTCGATAGTTCTAGTGTTGATAATGTTTGTTTGCGCTACGATTGGCATATACGATATTTATACAAAGTGGGTAAAATTTTGTTCTTAGCGATGACGTCAGAGTGAAGTTTTTACACGACATTGCGCTTTGTTTGGCCGAGCGATTTTCTGTTTATTTCATTCGGTTTGCAATGTGTCGTACAGTGCGCGTTCCTGTGGTATTATTTTTAGTTTCAATCGGAGCTTGCTGCGCAAATATTTGCAAATTAGAAATATTTGTAAGGAAAACACCGCCCCATCCCCCCGAGTTTCTGTTTTATAAATGCACATTTTTATGCACACGGTAAATGTTGTGGATACATTTGCACCATTACTAGTGAACGTTTATGTACGGGATGCGGATCAGAATTTAAAAATGCAAAATCCAATAACCGAGTAACTACAGTCGATTAAATATTCTATGCAAAAGCAAATATTACAATAGCGCGAATGAACTCCAATGAATGGAAATCTATTCTAAAATTAATGGTACCGATGCAAATTGTCACCAACGTTAGCCCGGGTGGTATTCACCTTGTCAAGTCGACGTCGGTGGATTTCCAATTCACTAATATCTTGAAATAGATATTCCTGAAAGTTTTTATTAAACTGTGGAATTGCGAACTGATTTTCTTGCATTATACTGATGCGTTTAATGAGAATCCTGAAGCTTTAACAATATGAAATTAGCATTAAAATGTTCAACCGAATTTTAAACAACATTTCGAATTTACCAAATTTTAAGTGGCCAGTTCATATTTATTAATAATTGAATCGTAATATATACTGCGCCATTTTATTCGATCTATTTCTTCAATTTTAATGAAATCAAAAGGTTATGTTTCTTAGCAAATTATTTAATAACAGAAAAAAGAAACGATGGACAATTTCAGCTCTGAGATTTAGGAATTTCGCGACTCACTTATGGAGTCAAAATACATATTGCGCGTATTGCAATTTTTAAATTCTTCATTTGATCTTATTATTCCGTATTTGCTCCATTCGGTGTCGTCGTAAATACATAAAATACGCGGTCTAGTAATAAATAGAAACAGTAACAATATTTACGAGAGAGTAAAATTGCTTTGTGCGAGATCACTAGGTGAAACACACGCGTTCCTGTAAAATGGAAAATAAAAGAGTCGTGCGAACACTTTGTCCACCGACTGTATCTATCTAGTCGGCGAAGAGTCAAGTTTCCGTTCAGCTAAATCAAACTATTACGGATCGCAGCGTGCCGAACGAAAAAATATCGCATCAGCTCGCAGCATCCTGAACAAAATACCAGCTACATAAACGCGTTATAAAATGATTGGCAACAACGTCTCGCGTTATTATCGCCTCTTGCAGCAGCAGCAGAATCGATTGGCACGCACTGTTGCAGAAATCTCGCGCAGCTACGTCGCAGTATATCGACTGCAGTTAAAGATCGCGAGGTATACAAGTCGTTATATAAGGGGAGAGTCGATTTGGCGAGAAGTTATCGATTTCCCAGATACGGCCGACAAACCTGAGATCAGAGGGCGGGCCCTGCGGTCCGTCAGAAACGTATAAGATCCATTCCGCGTGCTTTTCAGGGATTGACGTTGAAAGAGTCGCGATTTACGCCGAGCCTTTTTCTCCGCGGCGATGGGGTTGAAAGGATGGGAAGCCGGTGACCCCTTCGAAGCCGTGGAAATCTAATAGACCGCAAGGGAGGATGAGATATTGGCTTCATGATCGGCCTCGATCGATGCCCCGTAACAGTACTTACACCGTGCACCGGAACATTCTCGGCGGTGGGTGTGCGCCATCAGCGTCGTTGTGTATCCGTCACGACGATTAAATTATCAGCCGACGAACGACGTTTCTTCCCGGCTGATCGATTAACCTTTGGACCGTCCTGCCAGGGTCCATTCTGACCCGGCTCTTCAATCGCCTCGTTTAGCCTCCCGGCTTTCAGACAGCTCGACATTGTTCTCGTCTGCGCTAGACGCTTTTCTAATGACTCAGCCATCAGCCATCATCTCTCTTCACTCCGGAAGACAATTTTTCGCAGTACTAGCAATTTGCGCTACGGGTATATACCGCGTTCCTCGAGGATTGGCAGGAATTGCAAACAGCTGCACGCGAGCGGACCGAACGTAGTCCGGCGTAGCAGGAAAGAAGCTAATTTTCTATAGGCCAGAAATTACTGATCTTCGATATTAATGTGATTTCGTTAATTGAATATTTTTAATATTGTTATATTAAGTATATAAAATACAGATCAAGTTATGGAAAAATATTTCGGACCCATAAATTGGTTGAACATTGTTGCTTCAGTGTGTAGGTTAAGAATCCCATATTATACTTTCCTCAAGATATGACCATCAGCTGTTTGAAAATTGTGTCTGTCCAAACAATACTACGATGCTGCAGTAATAATTTAAAGTTTGCGAATAACACTAATATAAAATTTAATTCAATTTAATTCAACTTACTTCAATTTAATTTAATTTAATTTAATCTCATCTACTCTAGTGTAATCTAATCTAACCTAATCTAATCTAATTTAATTTTTATTTTAATTTGATCTAATTCAAAATAAAGACATTTATATAACAACAGAAATTTTCTTATTTAAAAAAACAGCTGTTTACAGTAAAAGAATGAATAAACAATATTACGCTACCGACCGATAAATGATGAGAAATCGCCGCGAACCTCGCAGGATTGCAATATCGATTCGATTTCTTCGGACAATGAAGATTACGAATTCAACGAACGTATGCGTATGCGCTGCGTAACGAAGACTGTGCATCACGTATGATGCACGGTACGTGGCAGGAACGAACACCCGTGCATCATGTATGATGCACGAGATAGTGAACGCGTTAAGATTAGTTGTAAACGGATGATAAGGTACCGCTGACTGTATTCCGTGCATACAGAAGTGGAACGCAACAGCGAGAAGGCGTGTGTGCCCGACAATTGCTAAAATTTCATTTACCTCGGCAACGAAGCTCCGTAAAAAGCAAAATTCATTTCTCGCTTTCGATTCATTTTCCTATTCAGAATCGCGTGTCCGTCGCCGCCCTGTCTCCATCCGTCATTCTATGCTGTCCTTGCTAATGTAACGTGTAATGTAATTCCTTTGTACGAAGCGGTTCGTATGTAATACTTGCTTAATTATGAAATTTCGAAAGTTGATCGTGTTGCAATTATATAGTCATTTAACGTAGGTGTTTTTTGCAGCTTCTGTTGGAACACGAGACACGTTTAACTTGTGCGTTATTTTCACATTGTTGCTATAGTTACATTAATTGTTTGAAATCGAATCATTTTATAATCGCATTCCGATGCACAGGAAAGAGTTCTATACGATTTATTTCGACACGCAAGAGCTATAGTATACAAGTACGTAAGTGCAATACTTTGAACAATGCAATTATTACTAAAAATAGAAATTCATTTCTTTTATTAATTTTAATATGTCGAAACTAATATATATCATGCAATTAAATGCCATCCATTGCTTAAAATACGAATCTAATCGATTTCGTTTTATTCAATCGCGAAAGTATTTTTCAATATAAAAGTGCAGGACAAATGAAATTGACATAGTGACATTCGTGATTAAATGTACAAATTGGAACACACGAGAGAAATAAATATCCTTTATAGTTTAACAAATCTTTTTCACCATACGGAATTTGTTGCCACGATGTTCTCTGATAAATATGCAAATTCTATATTCTACAGCTCAATTAATTCATTAGCTGTTATTTACGATCCAGTGTTTTTGTTTAAGAAAGACGCAGCAGCTAGCGGAGATCGTTTTTATTGGCGTCGGCTTGTCCGTCACTCGCTCATTAACTTTCACGATGAAAATAACACTCCGTCGAATAAATCAGTTGTTTCGGTTTAGCGACGCGTTATACAACGAATGTACACCTCGATTAATTGGATGACGCTGCCGCATCAATTATTTATATGAACCGCTCGTTTCATGCACAAAACCCGTCGTCTCTTTGCCCTGTCACCGGCACGCAGTTGCGAGATCGCCGAATTTTCCGCCAACTGATGCGTGCCGTCTATACGTTTCCCGAAATTTACTGTGCGAGCGAGCCCTAATAAACTAAGCGACTCGTTTGCGAATAACGAAGACAAACGAGCCTTTCAATTTACCGGGACGCCCGTGGAAACGCCCGAAACTTACGGCGCGGCCTGACATCGTTGTGTTCACCATACAACCATCGTCTGTGTACCCCGGCGATTTTTTTTGTAACCCCATGAAAGCCCATTGTGCCAGTGACGCATCGTGATTAAAGCGATACACGACGGACGATTAAAAGCGTGCCAAGTAACGCGTCTACCTCCGATCAGATTGTTTCCTACCTGCACTTTTACGAAGAACTGTGCAGTCATCGCTGCATAGGGCAAGTGTGTCAATTACTGCATCGGTTATAGTATAGACAAATTAGTTTTATTTTTACCTGTCTCGTACTTCTGAGAACATTCAAATTCTAGGTTATTTTCTTTGACGCGAGTACTGCTGAAAAGATGGCACAGTTTTTGTCGAGGGGTAAGGGGGGATCACGTTCACTCACGCCTGGTCCGCACGATTGTAGTCTCTACTTGTTTACATCCCAAAACCAATAGAAATGTATAACATAATATATAAATATAAATTAGTAAACAAGAAGACCGATAAACTAATTAATAATAATCAAAAGTCTGGAGTAAAATCAAAATGGAAGAAGCTGGGAGGAGGCCACGTGTGCCAAAATATTTCATCAATTTATATATAATATAGGAGTTGAACAAATTGTGTGCAGTTATTAATTTTCAAATTGGCAAATTATATTTTGCCATCTGGTGACAAATATGTTTCTAAATATTGTCATAGGATTTTTTGCGGAAATAAAAACCTGCCGATTTGTAGAACGGAAGTCGTGTTTTTCATTTCGGCGTGACTATCAAAATTCGACAAATAGGAATCTATGGAATTGGTATCGACAGGCGTTTGCTTTGTGTGCCTACTTTAAACGAGTATTTTACTTTTTTGATTCCAATAAAGACTGACACAGACATATTTGCGAGACCGCAAACGCCCTTGTCAAAATATCTGTTGGGTGCAGGCCATTACCGTTTCCCTATTTTCGTTACATTTCGGTGACAAGCTTCTAATTAATATAAAATACGTATAAAATACACTTGTGATCCAGGTGTAATATTCCGCTAATTTTTCACTGGGTTTCAAAATTCATTTTTATTGTCACATGTAGATTGCGAAAATTCATTATGTATATATTATATTATTTTATTACGAATTATATTACGTTACATTACATTACGTTACATTGCATTGCAGTACGTTACATTACATTATGTTACATTGCATTATGTTACAATGCATTTTGTTACATTGCATTATATTATACTATATTATGTTATATTTAACATAAGCATAGTTATATTTATTGACCCAACATTTATTTGTTGGTGCAATGCACTGATGCAGCATGTACTGTTCGATGCGTCAGAAGAACACCGTATTTTATAATTCTCTACAGACTTAGAAAATACTTTCAGCAATCTGTACAAGCATACCGAGTCCCGAACTTCTTCGTCGATAAGCTGCTCGAACTACTATTGCAATTTGCATCTTCCTATTTGCTCTTTGCATCCGCAATTTATTGTCGAGAAAAATTGTCTAGATTGTGCGTTCGCCAGGTAAATTTCGGCAGCTGCGTCTCTCACCTTTCATCCAGTGGCCCTGCTCGTGGATTATTCTGACTGGCGTTACACCTGAGACGTCGCCCCTTTAAATATTGCTGGCTCGGTGACTATTTGATGCTCGGAAGACTGGTGCTCCACGTGCGCGCGACGTGCTCCGATGCAGAGAGTATTACGATCGAAGCCTGTGAACAATCAAAGGAGCTTCTATTAAACTTTCAACTAAGCCGGCCCGCTTTAAAAAGATTCCTCCCTGGTTCTACTTCGACAGACGAAGATATTTGCGCTAGAATATGCAAGACCTGCAGGAGATTTGTAGATCGCGGCAACTGTCTTCCGAACGTATCTTGTGCGAATAGCAAATAGCCGTTTTAATGAAGCAAACTATCTGAGACATTGTTATACAGGCTAGTTCACCGCATATTACAATCTCGATTTAAGTGAATATTATTATTCGTAAAGAAAAATGTTTCAGAGGAAATTTGAACGGTATCAAAAGGATTATATTATGATGCTATTAATTTTTTGGTGGGTGGACGCGTTAAGGTTGTCTTTGTTTTCTTCAATGGAACGATGTATTTTGTAATATATCAATGGATGCAGCTCGACGTTAGTTATAAAAGTGTAATAACACTTAATATTATAAGTGTAAAAGTTACTATTTGAGATTTGGAACATTTATCGCTACGAGTAATAACAGCCGCGTAAATCGAAGTGGTAGCATGTGGTGAGCCACCCTGTGGCAAAAGTGTATAAAATAATGATACTTCGCCTAATCGAAGCTTATTAATAGCGTTCTCGATGCTTGTATCTTGGTCTGCCAAACAGAGCTTACAAAGATTAATTTTAATAAAAGTTCATTCTTGGTTCAGGATTGAAATTGTTATTTCTATATAAAGATTTATCAAAAGATTCATATCTGTGGATTTTTAAAAAATAACTACTCGAGAAAGATTGCCGTACGTTCCGCGAGCAAAGAGAAAGAGAAAATATTGCATAAGCATGGCTCCGGGCCATATTAAAAATGAAATAAGTAAATAATGAACAATGGAATATTATACGTATTTGAAATATGGCGGCAGAGGAAACACAAACGAAGGAGGAAGAAAAATCTGTGGAAATTGGAATTGAATGTCACCAGTCTTGCATAACTAAGATTCAGGCGAAACGAAGGTGAAGGAAATAAAAATCGAAGCAGTGAGCGGTAAAATATGAGAGGAAGCGAACGGAGAGGGAAATACGTAGGATCAAAATGGAGAGAGGAAGACGGTAAAAACGACGGGCAGAAAGGAACTGCCACAAAAGAAATACAACGCGCAAAGACAAGAAGAGAGAATTAGCAAAGGACTTGACGCGTGCTGTCTGGAATGAACAATGACAAGAACGATATGAAAGAACGCGGAGTGATGAACGTAACGAAAGATGCATTCTGATGAGGGTATACGAAACGAGGCTGTTCGCAAATAAATTACGGCGGCGGCAACAAAGGAATATAGAAGCAAGCAAATAACTGTACCAATACTTCATTAAAAATTATTACTAGGTCTTCGTGTAAGTACGCGTTTTCATACGTCGTTTCGCAAAAATTAAAATCGAGGGGAAGTTAGCTTTGTCAACTAAAAGATTACTCGTTGCAAACGTTAAATTTTGTTAATTTACATATTTTCTTGCATTTTTAAAATTTGCACATATCACGAATGCGTATAGATCCGCAGTCAATTATTAATATTTTTCATCGATCGATTGTTGATTTACACAGATCGCGGAAATCTTAATTAGAGTTCTACAAAATATAGTGACAGAACGGTGAAAAATAATACTAATTAGATCGCAGATGAAGTCATGATAAATTTAGATAACTTGAAGAAACGTTTTGCTGAGCTATAAGTTAAATTAGAATTGTTTTAGGTCACGTAAAAATTGTCAGTGGTAAATCTAGAGATCCTTAAAATTTTACAAAGTGTACGTTATTTATGTCAAGGTTATGTCAAGGTTAATAATGATAATTAGCGAATGTCGAGTCATGATCAATTAAGATAACTTAAAGAAACGTTTTGCTGAGCTATAATTTAAATCAGAATTGTTTCAGGCCACGTAAAAATTGTCAGTGATAAATCTAAAGATCCTTAAAATTTCCCAAACTATATGTCATTTATGCGTAACTGGTGATTATGTATTGTAAATAGATCGAATAGGAAACACGCGCACAGTTATTAGTAGAACAGCTTAGTACTACGTATTGAGGCAAATTCACTGGTAATCGGAAGTTTAAATCCTCCCGACGGAACATGCTAAAATCATGAAGGAAGCTTAATCAACGGATGTCGCCAGCCGTCTACATCGAAATATTAATCCTTATTTAGAAATCTCGGAGAGGCGGGGAGGCCAAACGCAGAGAGAGAGAGAGGAACTGTGAACGAGTATCGGAACGTCTCTCGCGATGCTGATAAAGCACAGAACCGTCCAGCTCGTTGCAGCCATTAGTTTACGCCAACTTCGTAGGTACTTAATCTAGGCATTAGACTTAGCCTCAAGACGTGACACGAAGTTTCTCCTATTTCGTGCAGTACGTAATACCGTGCGAAAACGGCCGTGTCGCGGAATTCAAACTGAAGCGTTCCCAATTTCCCGCGATGACGTTTTACTCGTTCCCGAAAGAACTCGTCGTCGCAAATGTTCCCCGATCGTCCTTAAAACGGCACGTTCTACGCGGTGTCGTTGAGAAAGGACCCAAAACTGTGCGATGTTTTACAAGGATATTACGTGCTTAGTTCGCAAGTGCTTAGCGAATAAGAGCTTTTTCAGGTACCGAGAGCTTAGTCGACTTTGGCTCTGAAATTACCGATCGACGAAAAATCTAACAGGTTGCAATTAGTGTAAATTTCATTATTTATATGCAAGAGTAACCAATTTTTTGAAAACTATGAAATGTCATAACAAAAATGAACATTCACGGCATGTTGTCCGACTACATTCGTAATAAAGTGATCAATTTTTTGGAAACTATGGAGTGTCCAGTTAACAAAAATGAATATTTACGATACGTTTTGTTGTACGATTAAATTCGTAATAAATTGATCAATTTTTTGAAAATTATGGGATCAGGTTAACAAAAATGAACATTTACGATCTAATCGTACAGCAGTACATGTCGGAGATGTTCATTTATCTCAATTTGACGCTCCATGGCTTTCAAATGAATCATATTATTCCACAAACGAAACAAATAAGTAAACCATCGGACAAAAGGAGAAACTCAAAGTAATGGAATGACGTATGCCGCAATTATTATGCGGAAATTTCAATTGAAATTAAAACCATACAAATTCTTCAGAATTTTGTTTCAAGTTGATTTCAAGAGACTTTGCGGAACACTGATGCATAGCGTATCAGTATCACTTTCTAAATGTTTAAACAGTAGACGTCCACGACGCTAGTCCGAAACTATCAGTGAAATTCGGACGTGCTTATAAAATATTTCATCCCATCACTGAAGTTGAAGGGCATTAACTAATTTAATCCCTCGACGTATAATATCGTGACAAACTGTGATGAACATTTCAAGAACGCTCCACTAACTATGTCGTGTAGTGGAACCTACTTACTGTGACATGACCAATTGCTGTGCCTTTGGTTTGTTTTCGTGCATAATTAACTTTACCGAATAAGACGTGTAACATTTTTTGATTCAACAATAAACGAAATAAAGAAACAACGAAATTGAATATGTCTTACTCGGTGAATACAGGGTGTTCCAAAATTATGGTACTCCCGGGAAATGAAGGGTTCCTGCGGTAATTTGAAGTAATTTTTTCCTTTACAAAAATTTTTAATGAAAAATACTGACCAATGAGAGGCATACTCTTAGACCGGCGATATTCTCGTTTAGCAGAGAAGGACAAATCCACATAGAAAATTAAAAATCCACACATTTATTAACCATACAACTAATATATTATGAAGGTAATTTTTAAAATAAGTTTAGTAATTCCACAGAGTATATTTTCGAAGTTTCCTTATGCAAAGGTGCAGCACAAAAGTTCAAATATACTTTGTTTTCCTTCTCTTCAGAGAAGAGAGATAAAAACAAGAAATCTCGTTGCCGGTGTTTCACGTCTCACCCTTGAAACACGCGAAATATCGCGAGCGGTCGTTTAAGCGTTAATACAGAAGTTGAAAAATTGACTTTTGGCCAGAAATTACCCGGGCTAATGTGCAGCGTAAACGAAACGTCCGCCGCAAAAGAAGAAAACACGGGAGTCACCAAACATCCCCGGACTATCGAAAGTATCGACCCGGTTTTTCTGAAGGAGACACGACCGTAAACTCGAAACCTTCGGGGAGCAGCGGCGGTGGTTTGGTAGCTGGCCCGTGTACCGGTACATTTGTTACGGGCATTTGTATCCAGGAATTATGGCCGCGTAATGTTCGTCCGGCGAAAGTTGCGCCAACGGTCGGGGCTAACGTTCCCGGTTTTTGCGAGGACGCCGCCGCGGACAACGGCCTGCCCGAAATAAAAGCTATCGCCACGCGAACGGAGCAATTATCATTAGTTGCACTCGCGCGAGCACCGCGCCATACCGCGGCGTACAGCGCCGCGACGATGCGCCGTTTCCGGCGGAACCGAGCGGATTCGGGGCGCGTCTTCGGCGGTTTCTTTCAGCCCGAGTCGCAGAAATCCCGATGGCCGCCGATAAGAAGTTTCGTCGCCGGGAACTTGATCGTGCTAGTGAAATTATCTCGGTGCCTGCGTTCCAATTACAGAGACGAAGTTCTGCTCCGACTTCGGACCGACGCCGACGCCGACGCCGCGCAGCTAATAATGGCCACCTATGCACCGGCAGCCGTCTCTATGCGTCGGTGATTTATCTCCGGCCGATTTTAACGCCTCGTGCTCGGAAATTTTATGTACTTACTTGCCGAGATTCGTGTAAAGAGGGACGGGGCTGGATGAATTACTGCCGGCTTATGGAAATAGGGGGCCGCGGGGCCGTTCGGCCGACGATTTCGACGAGATACGGCAAATCTGATACACGCGAACACCGGAATAGCACAAGCTTAGGTCTGTTTCTTCTCGGCGACGTATTATTTTAACGCTGCGACTCGGCCACTCGAGGCTGGGCCCCTAAAACGTTTTAGAGCAGTTCCGAGTTCGGGGAATTCAGATTCTAGGCATCAGATTAGGAAATTACTTTCCCCTGACACCTCTGCGTTGCTTTAAGACTAGTGTAAGGTAACCTAATGTAAGAAGAATGTTTGAAATCGTATTTTTCGATCGAGAACACTTTTGTTAAAAATAAATATGCGTTTAAAAACTATCGTATGTATATATTCTTTTACAATCTATTGAAAAATGCACTCAACTCTGTTTTCGCACGGTAAATACGTTCGAAAAACGAACCGTGTAAAAACGAACCGTGTAAAAAGGTACTGTGTAAAAAAGAACATCGTGTATATACACAAAAAATAAAGGAATACTATTTAATTAATTAAATCCTTTGGTCACGATATCACATTTTAAATGAAATCAACGACCGCATTAGCAATAATTGGAATTTCGCGAAAAGCATACACGGTATTCTGTTTAACTTGTTACGGGAACGAGCTCTGGACTGTTGCAAAATTTTGTAAAAATACTTGTTTCAGTCTTTCATCGGGAAACCAATAACTCCGGCACATTGTTCGCAGGATAATAAAAAAAGGAAAAATGAAAAATCAAAACTGGAAAGAAAATTTATTTGACTCGGTTGCCAGAAAATAGATTCAATATTTTATTGAATTTAAATCGACGGAAATTTTGAATAAAAATGTGATATAAATTTTGCGCCATAAAGAGTTGCAGCAAAACTTTTGAGCGAGGAATTTTTTGAACGTAACTTTAATTACGTGTAAGCAACTATTAAAAGGCCGACAAAATGGAATCGCACAGGTTCCATGCTTTTACACGAATACTTCGGTATACTGTTTTAAATATAGCCAGAATAATTAATTTATCTTCTATCCGATGGTTAGTATATGTTCTGCTCTGTAATTACGTGTTTCACATTATTCACCACAGACACGAAACGTCGGGCTAATTATAATTAGATTCAGCATTTGCATTAAAAGCAGTTCTATTAAGAGTAAATACGGTAAAAGCTGTCTTATCCGAACTGATATAATTGGAATACCCCACCATTTGAACAGTAATTACTCGTAGACCGTAAGTTAATAGGCGATCCATTATAAATCCAGCGCCATAATTGATGGCATGGTATTTTAATGTTGCTGACACGTATCCGCATAGCTGCACTTAGCAAATAGGAAACAACTGTTAGCGGTGGTACTTATTAATAGATTTCACTAATCCAGATCGAGTAGCGGCGGCTGCAAATCGATCTTTAAAGCAGCGATTTTTCGATATGCTCGACACAATGGAGCCAAAAACATCAGCTCAAACAATATCAAACGATGAAAACAGTGAATCAATGACCTAAAAATTAGCGAATCGGATCAAAATCAGTGAATCAATGAGACCGAGCAGAGTGCATCGATGAAATCAAAATTAGTGAACCTACGAAATCAAAATCAGTGAATTGATAACATTAAAATCAGTTAATTATTAACATCGAAATCACTGAATCATTGAGATTACGATCAGTAAATCACTGAGATCAAAATCAGTGAATTAATAAGATCAAAATCGGGGAATCACTGAGATCAGAATCAGTGAATTAATAAGATCAAAATCGCTGAATCATTGACGTCAGTATCAGTGAACAATTGAGATCAAAATCACTGAATCATTGAGATCAAAATCAGAGAATCGTTGAAATCAAAATCAATGAATTGTTGATATCAAAATCACTGAATCGCTGATATTACAATCAGTGAATCATTGAAATAAAAATCAGTGAATCATTGAAATAAAAATCAGTGAATCATTGAAATAGAAATCAGTGAATCATTGAAATAAAAATCAGTGAATCATTGAGATCAAAATCGGGGAATCACTGAGATCAGAATCAGTGAATTAATAAGATCAAAATCACTGAATCATTGACATCAATATCAGTAATTCATTGAGATTAAAATTACTGAATCGCTGAGATTACAATCAGTGAACAGTATTGAATTAAATTTTTAATCAACAGAAGTTGAGTAGAATTTGTTTCGCGCGAGCATATAGTAATCGTTAAACGGCTCCGTCCATTTTGTTGCAATATGCCGGACTAAAGACGCAAGACGAGACTAAGTGTTCTATTATCCGAAAATTCAGTTATCCGCACACTCGTCCCCCTATTAAGTCGGATAAGCGAGACTCCACAGTAAATCAGTGTTGTCCAGGAAAGAGATGCCTCGCACGGTGTCCCACCCCTGACCAAACGCATTTGTATAGGGTATACTGAGGGAACGCGACACCTAATGGACACAGAGTGGCAGAAATAATGAAGACTGAGCGGGGGAAAATTTGTAACAAGGCTTGTAAGCTCCGTAGATTACGTTGGTCAACCTTGATGTATATACATACATAGTAGAACCTAAAAACAGAAGGGAACCTAAATTGCCGATGAAAATGGTGAGATGCAAACATGGCAGGGATTAAAAAGAAAATTAACAAAGTATATGCGTTCAGTTTAGAATAGTGTAATTATTAAACTTTCGTTCAACTGATCAGGATATTGAACGATTAATAGCATATAAAATTAATAAATAATTTTGGCAAATACGATGTTGCAAACTTGGTCCTGTTTACCTTTTTTGATTAACATTTTAATAATAATTGATACTTTAACATTTTCCTTACTCCATTGTTCTCCTCGCAAAATAAATGAACGTTAATTGTTCCACACTTGACGGATTTATTATAACAATGAATTATAAACTAATTCTCTATTTTCTTTATTTAGTCAGCCGATCAATTCTATTGTATTTACTTGATATTCGGAAATTATCAATTGCAAATCTGTTGAGTATCAATATGCTAGTTTTATTTAATCAATTGCGGAGCTCTGCAATCATCAGTTTATGTTTTGTCATTCTTTTATCATCATGCTAGCAATTCCTACGTTCCTGCGAAGCAAATATCTCTGCGACATGTGACTAGAATTTCACGTTGCACTTCAAGCGTTTTAAACCCTGATATACCTGGGATTTCGGTCAACACGTAAGCCGAGTTCTTACGAATTATACAGGGAAGATGATTAAATAATACTTTTTTAATTACAGTAATTAAGCACCAACGAAATTTGTTATATATGAATGTCGCGAATTGTAGAATCAACTCTGGCGTGTTAATTAAATGTAAATAAAACTGCAGTGTAATATTTCCATGAACTTATGAAAACAACGAAATGAAATATAATTCTTGATAAGCAAACATTTAAATATTGGCTTGTAGTTTTATTGTTAAAAATCGATTCGGGGGGATATGACAGCAACTTCGAACATAATTAAATGATCTCCGTTTAAGCTGTTCTTGTTTCTTGAGAAAGAATTATGAAACAATCGACACTTGATCATTGCAAAGCGTGATACCTTAATTTTCGAAATCCAACATTCATTTTTGTCGTATATTTTGGGAATTATTTATTTTTAAAAAAACCCTTTTATATCAATTTCAATTTTTACTAGAAATCTGTTATAATTTCAATTTTTATTGAAAATCCATTGTCTTAAAATTTCCATTTGCATTCTTATAAAAATCTATGATAATTTAAATTTCTATTAAAAATCTGTTAAAATTTATGTCTATTTAAAATGTATTACAATCTACTAAAAATATTCATAAATCAATTTTCTATTTTCTATAAAAATCTATTACAATTTAAATTTCTATTAAAAATCTAACAAGCAGATAAAATCAAAGAAACTGTTCATATAATAGATTCCAATGTAACTTACGAACTTTTTCGAACCCTGTTACTCTATGGTGTTCATAACATAACTGATCTACCGTACGTGCAAGTGTAATAGTCTGTACGCATCAGACATACAAATAATATAAAAAGTAGACATTACTGCAATACTTTTTCATTTTAGTCAGCACCGAAAGGATTAATGTTTGACTGATGTGCTGGAAGAATTTTTCCCCATCTCGCAGACACAGGTCCGCGTCGCGACGGTGTCGCGGCGCGTGGGCGAGGCTCCGTTCGTCAGTGTTAATCGGAACGTCGGCGTCGTTCGACTTTCCCGGTACGGTTCTGAAAGATTGCCAGCCGATGCACAATAGTGTCGTTGAACTTGCTGGTTTTGCCAGCCCGATGACGTAACGCCGATAGGAAAAGCGCGGAAAGGAGCGCGCGGCCGGGACCCGCACGTGTGTACAGGCGCAGCGATTTCGCGCGGCAAACTTTGAAGGATGATAGGGCGCTCGAACTCGACAATTTCGCGGAAGTTGCGACAGTTTGTCTATGTCGCGCCATAGTATCGAGGAAAGTTAACGGGCACGAATAAGCTGTTCCACGCCGGTTGTCGCAATCTCCTTCCCTTTGTTTTCTTACCGGCGCTGCGCGGCACGGAAAAACATAGCGGCGCATTAACCAGGCCTGCAGTTATTTCAAGAAGTTTAAGATCTCCGGGACTGCCTCGCGCAAAACTAGCCCCGGCCCGCTCCCTTCGCGTTTGTGTTACCGTAATTCCTTTTTTCCCTGCTCCCGATATTCGCTATATTCGCTGCCTACGGCCGATCTGTTCCGTGTACTGGGTGGGAAGAAAAGATAACGCGACGGCACTCGGAGCGTATTCGAAAGTAACCATTTTGGAATTACTCGACTGAAGATTTTATCAACTCGGATCAAAAGTCTCCAATTGTCCCTCGGCTTGTAAATAAAAATAGACGTTTTGGGAATATTCGAGCCTCGCGGCTCGTTTTTATAATTGTTGATAATCGGCAACAATAAAAACTAGACTCGAATAATCGTATTTCTTCTTCCCAAATTGTCCATTCGTGTTTAGAAGCTGAGAGACAATTGGATAAAGGATGATTCGAGATTGTAAGAAGGTCAACCCTTATTTTTCCAACATAACGCGTCCCTCGCGTGTCGCAATGACACTATCGTAATAAATCGATGGAACACGAGGCAAACAATTTCTTTTACTAAATATTCTAGTAAAATGTTAAAAGACGTTCCGCAGCTAATCGAAGAGTACGAGTTTCGTCCCGTCGGACAATTCCGAGACACCTTGTACTCGTCCGGGGACGCAAAGCCGGTCTAACTACCTTGCGTTCCTTAAGAAAACGAATAAGGGAGGAGGCGATGGTAGGGGTGGATAGGGAATTTTTTGTTCGACAGGGAGAAAGAATGATTACAAGAATACGTGCTCCGCACCGATCCGCCGCATCCGGTTGCATCGTTCGAATGGATTCGAATTTTGTCTGCGCGCCGGTGGAAGGGTTCGCCCCGGTTTTCCGAGGGGTAGGGGCTTGTGATTGCTTCGGCCGGAAGTACTTTCCGTGGTAACGTAGAATGGATAACAGTCCCAATAAAATCTAATTTAACCTGGGAGTACAAACTAGGAGATGATACATTTTGTGGTCGACTGACTCGAAGTTGCGGTGTAGCAGACGGAAAATAGGAGCTCCGATGGGGTTGGTCTCTCCATGTACGAGTCCACCATACTTTTGTCCGGCCGTATCTTTGTGTCGGTGCGGCCACATGAACGCGTATATTCACGTGAATAACTGTAACTCTAGAATTACACATGCCCGGGAACGTATGTACAGCGGACCGACAGATATAGAAACAGACAGCGATTGCGCATCCCCGGCGAGGCTGATGGCTGTTTGGATACGATTGTAATTGGCAAGTCCATATCCTCAACACGTAATATCCTACCTATCTGTTTCCCGATCCGGTTTTCATTAATTTCTATTTCCGTTCGCCTACGCCCTTTCCGCGGACGTCAATTGTCTGTCAATCGGTTAACCCTTTAACGGCGAGCTGCTATCCATGGTGTACTGAAAACATCGGCTAGCCGAAATGTTAGTAAAATACCACCAGGGATCTCCTGCTGACAATTGTTTCTTAACCTCCGATTAACGGATTCTATTATTTCTCGATTTCTTAACAATTTTGCCTATAAAAATGTTATGATATCCGTTATTTAAATTGTTAGACCATAGTGAACATCGCTACGGTATTACCCCTGTGTAGGCTAGTGTGTTTTAAACTACTGAGAATATTTTACTTCTAAATTATCCATCGAAATTAAAGTTTTGACTAATGCAAACAGGAACAATATATTCCGATCGTTTGTTATGTATGTAATCAAATTAGATATTCGCGATTTGAAAAATAAGATGTCTAACCCTGATGTTGTCTATTAGTTTTTCTATTAATTATTTGTTGTTACGTGTTTTTCATACAATTATTTTTAATATAATTATGTATATAGTACGACCCACATCAATTCATAATTTGAACCCTGCGGTTGTGTAAAACAACAAAAATTCACTTTTTGTTATATCTCTTTATAAAAATATTAGGAATAATAGATTACATGTACAGAGAAATTGTTTTATCTAGAACAAATAGATAAATATTATAAATAAATTTTAGTAATTTTAAGATTTCTGAATTAATTGTTCTAAAAACGTGTACCTTCTAAAAATCTATATTCTAAAAGGTCTGTAAATGCTTGTACTATTTCCTGTTGCTACGAACGTAACAGTTTCATTTACAGTTTGACCGCAGCGCGTAAACTCGATCGCGAGCGAAATAATTATTTTATGAATCAAAGCATGAAACATGCAAAGAACGATTGCTTTAATCAAATATCGCCATTACAAAGATAATGACATTTTAGCTGCCGCATAAATTCCAACCATGGCGCGGACGTACGCTCTGCAGAACGGGGAAACTGGAATTGCTTATTCATTTGTAATTTTCTTTATTTATACGCATTTATATGATGGAATTAGTTCTATTAAAAATTGAACACGCGTGGATGGAATACAAAGCGTGGTGGATTTCTGAACGGCGCGAGGCGTACCCATAAATATTGAATAAAATTCGCGGACGATTCTCCGGCGAAAATATAAATTACAGTTCGCCCGAGATTGTCAATCAATTTTAAAAAGCTGGCAGCTTAACCTGGATAGAGAACGGGCGGCGGAGCGCATCAAGTCACTTTCGAACTACCGTATACTCGAAAGAAAAAGATTAACGCCATAAGCAGCTTTCCGGGGCATTTTCTACTTTCCGCGGGAACTTTCCACTGGGAAACGAAACAAAGGACGACAAAGGACGCAGTTTGCGTAGTCGTTGAAGAACTGCATTATGATTGCAGAACAGAGTCGGTTAAATCCGGAATCTTTGAGAACGCCGCGGACCGCCATTACACGGGCCGGTTAAGTAGAAACCGATAATTCCGCGTGTGTGACATTACGGTTCGTTAACGCAATAACGCGTCGTGTCAGAAAAGCTTTACCAGCTATTAACCCGGTTGCCAGATCCTCAAAAACGAAAATATGCGTCGCGGGGCCTTTGACAGCCCCGTATTGATCCTATCTTCCCCTAAAGTTAATTTATATGGTCACGTCCTGCCGTTCCGATGAAAATCTCCTATCATATTTTATGAATGATCCGGTCGGTGTACGAAGTCAAACCATCTCTTCACGCGTGATGCATCCTTCAGCAGGCGTCCGGGTTCATGAAGAATCGATGCCTCCAATACATTCAACTCCCAACCTATCGCCCCCACCCCCCCTC
>CM052153.1:7873087-7888167 GCA_028455555.1 Augochlorella aurata | reverse complement strand
CCCCCCCTCTCTCTCTCTCTCTCTCTCTCTCTCTCTTTCTCTCTCTCTACAATTTTATTGCGGAAGATAAAAGATGGAATAATTTTCGCAAATTGTTGTGTCCGGAGAGTCCAATTTTTTCATTAACTCTTTCAGTGCCGGCCGATAATGTTGAACCGAGCGCAAAAGACCTAATCCTGCTGGTATAATTATTTGCTTACTATCGAGAACAAGGTTACACGAATTTGATAAAAAATAATAACGACTTTAAATACTACAACTTTTGTTTATTCGAAATTTAGAGCGAATAAACTTGTCTCAGTTGCAGCCATTAACGATATATATAGTTGATCAGTAAGGGTTAACACATTATCATAATTTCCAAAAGTCCACAATTTATTTTTAACTTCATTAACACAGAGAAACAATTGTGTCTACTTCTAAAAAAATAGTACAGCACAACCTGAAATAGCATTGTCACCAACGTTTTATATTTTGTAGATATATAGCTCTATCGACTTTCCATAACTGGTGTAACGGGGTGAAATTTGTATGATTTTTCGATTGTAACAGAATTTTCAGAATTATGAACAAAATTACTCGATGAATTGGTTCGTACCTATATATTCGTATAATCTAGATTTTAATGTAATACTTCGGTGTTTCTGGCACACCATGTATACGAGTGGTCTACTAATCGTTAAAGTAAAACTGCACGATGCCTTCAGGAGTATTGGCAGTATGAAGCACTCTCGAACGAAGTATAATGTCTCTAATGCGATTAAAATGAATCGTAGACTTACCAGGCAACTTCGATAGCCGTGAAGTTGAAATTTCTTTCGAAGTTCGTAAGTTTATGAAAGGCTTCGGGGGAAGGTCAGGTGATGTTTTTTAAACTCCTTGGTTCTTTTGGCGTAAATCATTTCTTATGTACTAATAGTATTATAAAATATTGCGCAAATGTTGGAACTAACAAAATATATTTTCACTTGAAAATTAGTCCATTTTAATGATTTTAAAAACAATTATAATTGCAATAAATCTAAAACTACCTGGTTGAAACATTTACTCTTCAGGCAACAAATAATTTCTTTTTGTCCTGAGATTTTAGTTTCTTTACACTGTTTTTTTGAACACGCATAATTATTAATACACATTATTATTAATATTTCTAGAAAGTACATTACTCATGATCATTTAAATATTTTTAATAAATTTTAGTATCATAAAGTTGTACTTACGTCAGTATGCTTCCTAATGGATTGTCAGAGATTGTTATGCAAAAGCCGAGTACGCGAACAGTGTTTGACCGATTGCAAACTTTTTAAGCATTACCTACGATTACGGTAATAATCTCGGGTAATTTTCCACAGAGTGCCCCAAATAAAAAATGCCGTTTGCGCGTGCACGCTGCCAAATTCCAATCAGACTACATTTCCATGTTTCTTGCAATGCGATAACTATGGTCTTTGATCTCCCCGCCTCATTCCATAAATGCCCGATGAAATTCAAAACGGGACTTTCCAGTAAAGGGCATTTCAATAGGGCTGATGTGTTCGTGAAACTTCCACAGATGTCGTCATCAACCTTTGTCCAATTACCACAAAGCAATGCAAAGTACAGCAGAAGTGAAGCTGAACGAAGACGAACGAAGCAAAATCATTGCCACAAAAAATTACATCTCTCGACCACATTTCTCTTTCCATGAAATTAATTTTAATCAAACAGCAGTGCATCAAATTAACAATTTCGGCCAATTATCAATTCCACCGTGGAAGGTTCTTTCTTTTCAATAAAATTCGATGATCAATACTCCCTTTGTTCTCCATCTAGATTTCTGTAATGAATTGCGTTCCCATTGTGTTATTTGATACTTTTATGAATAATTGAAATGCTTTTATGAAATATGCTTTTAAACGCATAATGGAAGACGCCCTTTTCCCAGGAAAAATGATTTTAAATAAATAACAATACGGAAAATTGAAACACATAATTTGAATATAATTACATACATAACTCTTCCCGTCGGAAATTAAAAAGAAAACAAGAACACGTGCATATCGCTATAATTAAATGTTTTGTAAGAGGATATGCTAAATAATAAAGAAGTAGTTAACTAAAAATAAGAAAATTCGACGAAGAGACGTGTAAGCCTGATGAAGGGTCTCTACCGTACAGACCCAAAACGCCATAGAAGGGTTAAACGATTCTATATTTCTGCTATTAATCGTTGAATCTATTGCAGAAAAACGTAAAATCCCAGGCACTTGGTGTTCCAGTGGAATTGAATAATCTATCATTGGTATCGAAACAGGCTTTAGACGCCGCAACGTTTCGGCGCGGTAGCACAGTGGCGCGGAAAGAGGCAGGCTCGAGAAAACCGCGGTTCGGATTCCCAAAATAAATAGTTCGCGATATCGTATAATTTATATCCATTTCAATTACAAGTGCGGAACCGTAGGAACACTTCGGCTCGGTCGGCTATCTTCGAACGGCAGCTCGCACATGCTTCGCTACGATGAATCAAACCGTCCCACCGTCGGAGGCTAGGTGATTTATCTCGCGGACCGTAATCAAATCTGCTTAAAATCATGTAGGACAAGGCGATCAATAAACCGGTGCATAATGGATCGGTTAGAAATCGGCCGGCGTATAGGCCGGAGCGGCGGCGGTGCATCGGACTTTATTATTATTCCAAGCACCGGCTGTCGAAATAATTCAAATCCAGCCGAGTCCGAGCGATACGATCGATAGGATCGCCTCCGGGCTCCGTGGTTGTTTCAGCACATACAGAAAGGAAGGTCCAAGCGCCGTGGGCGCCGCCTCGGGCGCCTAACTAATTTCTATGGTTCCGTTTACTAATTTGTCGCGGCCAGGTAATTTCTCGTTGCACCGCAGAGACACTGGGACCGGGCCGGCCCGCTGGCCTACGCTGCGATCACATTTTCATTGAAGTTTACGCGAGGAATTGCGAGGGCCGGTCCTCCCCAGCGTCATAAGACTTTCATGATTTGGGGCGACGCGTGTGCCGCCGTAACATGCGACGGATTGCGAATCTAGGCGAGCGCGTACTTTACCGTCATGCATAACCCGAACCGCTGAACGCTTACCTTCTGACCTAAGGCGGACCACCGAATTTAAAAGGAACGGCGAACGGAAACGTGTTCCGCAATTGCTAACATATTCGGCGACAGCTGTTCTTATCATTTATTTGTTCAGTGTGCCTTAGAATGAATGAATGATTCTACTGGTTTGCGCGATCGTTTTGCCAACTTGGAACTGTGGTGGCGAATAAATATATAGGTATAATTATATTTAAAGGTTATAAATATAGTTGTTTTTATTACAGTTTATAGAAATACTGAAGTTAGTTGCTTGGAAATATGTTGAACAAACTTGATTAATTGGATAAATACGATAAATATAAATACATATAATATATATTATATTATATATTCAATATATAATTTCACATATTTATTACACATGATATAAATTATATATGAAATATATTATAATATTATGATGTATTATTATAAAAATTATATAAAACGAAACCAGGCTATGTTGAGATATATCACATTATCTCTTAACATTTCTGTATATCGTTTCGATTCGATATTACAATTCCCGAACACAATGCAACCGGTTTTCGAACGGTGAAGACAATACAAATCTGCAAACAAGTTCGCCGACTGTCTTTTATATTTCATTGAACTTTATATCTGTTCCGGAGCGTTTACAGAAGTTCTTCGTTGCGCCAGATAGTCAGGGGTAGTATCCTCGCGGATGCGAGAAAGTTTAAGCAGGGGTGCACTATCGTGCGGAGTCGTTTTTCCTTCGCCGCCGAGAATTTCATTTTGTAACGCGCATACTTTTACTGTTCTTACCAGTGGCACGCGCTCTCTAATCTTCGATAGTCGGCGCAGTTTTCTGGGTCAAGCAACTTCTATCCAACTTTTACCGGTTCCCTTAAATTAGCTTCGAGTATCTACTACAAAGCTGAAAACTAGAAACGCCCCGGCAACGGCGTTATAATCCCGACGCAATTTCCCAAGGAACCATCGCGGCAAGTGGTTTCCACTTAAAACCGAAGGGTGGACCCGGTCTACGAAATCGCTGTCTCGAAATATATATATATAGAGAGAGGGAGGGAGAGAGTACCGTGGCTCCCTCCCCATACCACGGCATCCCGAAGCGAAAAGCTCTTGACCGTGGCTTCTTGACCACGGGATATCAAGGGCTAGATGTTTACCCGCGATATCCACTTAGTTGTCCGGCCCGGCCAACGATTAAGAAGAGCTAAATTAACGGTAATGGGTATCGCGCGATGAAACTCGCCACCGATAAAATTATAAAGTTTGCCGGCGGACGGGCCGGGGGAACCGCGGATAAGAGGAAAAGTTTGGCGGGCGTGAAAAGGCCCGAAAAGTCGGGCTTCGAGGTAGACTTATAAATTGTCTGCATGGCTCAGACCTCTACCGCGCCTCAGCTGGCTCTAGCCTGGTTACTCAGTGGTCTACGCCCAGCGAACCTACGTCAACCTAAGCGAACAATGCCAGCACTGCGGGTCCACGATCTGATCGCTGCAATTTCGCCGACGAATGTCTGCACATTTTTCGTACATTTGATATCTTAACACTTTGACTGCCAATTGATATTTTAACACTTTTACTGTCGATTAGTATTTTAGCACTTTGACTGTCAATTAATCTTTCAACACTTTGACCGACACTTAATATTTTAACATTTGGATTACCAATATTTTAACACTTTGAGTGCCAGTCAATATTTTAACACTTTGACCGACACTTAATATTGTAACATTTGGATTGCCAATATTTTAACACTTTGAGTGCCAGTTAATATTTTAACACTCTGACCGACAGTTAATATTTTAACATTTGAATTGCTATTTAATATTTTAACACTTCGACTGTCAGTTGATGTTCTAATATTTTGGATTGCCAATTAATATTTTAACACTTTGACTGCTAATTAGTCTTCAACACCTCGACTGCCAATTAGTTTTTCACACCTCGACTGCCAATTAGTATTTAAACACTCTGACTGCCAGTTAATATTTCAACACTTCGACCGTAAATTATGTAAATTAGTATTTTAACAGTTTGATCATCAAAGAGTCTTTTAACACTCTAATTTTCGGGTGACAGAATTATTTACTCGGATTTGAAAATTAATTGTTGCCCTAATCTATTACATCTTCGTAATTCCACTCGGCTTTGAAACACGTAAGAGTATGAACAAATAATTAACGTTGCATGCTAATTGCTGAGTGTTAAATCTTAGTACTAATCTGAGTTACTAAACATTCGTTACTAGAACTATATTTGGTCTCAGCTAATTTTCCAGGAGCTAGTTTGAAGTATAAATTAGGTATTTTAGCTGTTACAGAAGGGGAATGTTGATCTTAGAGAACTACGTTCAGGACTATAAAAATGAAATTGATGCGTACAAAGGATCTGGCCACATCTGGCATGAGATCATTAACCCTTTGACTGCGACAGACTGTGAGAAGGCACCAGCCGTATCATACGGTAGATATTCATTCGTGAGGTGCATCGAGAACGGTGAAACTTTTCGTTAGGCGTGCACTTTCGAGAAAGTATATTCGAATAAAACACTGAATCACACTTAATGTACTGAATCACAGTACATTAAGACAATATTATTTAGTTCTTTGTACTCTGCGTTTAATTCTCAGTGTACGTACTAAAAATGTAACGTTAACATTGAGGTTTTTGGTCGATAAAATTTTCCGAGCACCTATAAGCGCCTCTCGTGTCAGTGGACCGAACTAGGTTAAGCGCTTACAGTATCACAAGCGGAAGTTTTCTAAGCGCTTCTAGGCGCCAGCAGTAGTCAAAGGGTTATTTGAAAATGTTTGATAGTTCGTTACTTCTTCACAGCGTAAACTCGATTGTACGATGAGGGGGGAAATGCTAAAGAGAAGAAGTTGGTCGAAGATAGGGGATGTTCACATTGCTTAAATTACTATGGCGGTTTATAGCAAGGAATACATAGACTTAATAAATATAAATATAAATGATGTCCAGTGAAATATAAATAAACTTATTACGTGATGAAACGAACTAAAAATTTAACGAGCAAATAGGACATAATTAAAAACGGTGCTCACTGGATCAATAATGAAAAAATACAGTGACCTTTTAAAAATTGCAGTTGGGATGCCAAAAGAAATAATATTAGAATAATAGAAATAATATTAAATAGTTGTTCTTCTACGGTTAAGGTTAGAATGAAAAGATGGCAGATCTTATGGGAAGCCTTGATATTGCCAGTGGAGGTTTCTTGGTCGAGGCAACTTGTCACCGCAGCATCGAGTCGGATCCAAACCGAGGCGAAGAAAACGGTTGGAACAACGAAAGTGTTAAGGGTGGGTTAGACGGAACGAACAGAGAGCATCTTGTCCGTGAGTCCTTTCGCTAGCCAACTTGTCATCTCAGCACAGTGCTCGGTAGCTATAAACGTGCAGTAGCCGCGCGAAAGGATGCAGGCTAAGCGAAAAAGGAGGAAGCATCGCCCTGGTACAACGAAGGGAAGTTTTGGGTTACGTTAAGTGGCGCACGAAGTGGGGTTGTCGACGGGGGAGGTCCGAGGGGAATAGAAGAGAGGCTGGGGAAGGGATTATAGGTCACGGCGGCGCGACGTGTCGCTTGACTGAGAATTATGACTCCTCATTTAGTTTGCCAAAGCCTCCCTCTCTTCCTTCTTCCTCGCTTTCGCTCTGCGCCGCTTTTAGAGCTCGAACCGTCTGTACTCCTATCGGCGATGGCCCCGCGCACGTAGCCGGCACTAGCACGATTCTTTCCTCCATCCAGGATCCTCCGTGCCTTCGAATTAATGTCACCTCTGACGTTGCCCGATCAAAAGATTTGATTGTTTGAAACGATCCAGGCTGACAGCCGCCGGAAAACTCGATAGTTCGTATCGGTGCCGAGAAGGGCGTGCATCTCGGCGCGGTGTGCGGTAGTTTTTGACGTGCCGACCGGTGAAACGCAATATGAGCACCAATTGTACAAACTTCAATATGCGACACCGCATGCCGAACCGATCAGGCTTCCAGCACGGTGTCAAGAATTTTTATGAAATTGAAATATGGTGTCGTGCAGCTTTCTGGCTCGAATCGTTGTTTTCACATTCCCCACGGAAACATTTGCTTTTGATCATTTCGACGGCAATGCGAGCTTCCGCTTTGACACTATCGGTCTTGATTCGAAACCATCGATGTTTCTCTTGCATTTTAAAAAATTGTTTTTACACGGCCGGCTTTCAATTCGATTTTATTTAGTTGCCGCTGGAACAGAGGTATTTCGAAAAATGTGCTGCCACTTTTTGAAGTTTTCTGCGCAAAATAAATCGCTTTCAGGACAGATTTAATAATATATTTATAGTTCCATGAAGATGAAAGCCTCTTACATTTCTGTCATAAATGGACTCTTCCAAAGTACGCTATTCAGGCTGTTGCCTTGCAATTAGTATGACCAAAAAGTAGAGGATTTTACGTCCATCAATTTTTATTATTTTCTATGTCAAGGTTATATTCTTAGATAATTATATAAAGTATATTTTCGACAAAATTATGTTCAAAATTACCATATTTCTACATGTTTCTATGTATAAATGTTTATTATAAATTTATATATCCATTTAATTTTTATTACGCATTATATTTACACATTTTATATTTTTAAATAATTATATGCAAATCCGAACAAGAATTTCGTACAATTTAATCATCCTGTAAATTTCTTTCTGAGCTCTATATTTTTATATGAGCTATCTGTTGTGAAAGTAACCTAAATCCATTTATTGAAATTGAGATGTTTAAGGGTTATGTTTTAAAAAAATACTGTTAAAGTGACTTAAATTTACGATTCCTATTAAAATAATAGTAATTATTAAGTGAATGATACACGGAGCCAACAAAAAAAGTGACAAACGAACTTAGGTCACGTTCAAAATAAACGGCTCGTACATTCCTATATAAAGTTACGCGATACAGTAGAATCGGTAAGTCATGATCGGCGCGTCATTCAATTGGCACGTCAACCCGTCACGTTCAATAAAACGCACAAACAACAAATTTGCAATTTCGATTTTATAGACGACAAAGGCACAGCCGTCAAAATATGATTCTACATTGTTTCGCGTTGCTTCGTCCCTTTCCCGTTATGATGTCTGATCGAATACTAGATACAGGGTGTCCCAAAAATCATTCGCAATCGGGAAATGAGAGGTTCCTGAGATCATTTGAAGTAACTTTTTCCTTTACAAAAATCTTCTCTGCATCTTTGTTCACGAGTTATTAACGAAAAACTTTGACCAATCAAAGGCGATATCAAGTGGCGCGAGGCGGTTGAACCAATCAACGCAACCAGGCTCCGCCCACTCTTTGGCTCGACCGCCTCGCACCAGCCAAGCTCGCCTCTCATTGGTCACGGTTTTTCATTAATAACTCGTAAACGGAGCCGCGGATTATATTTGCACTAAGGAAAAAGTAGCTTCAAATGACCTCAGGAACCCTTCATTTTCCAATTGCGATTGACTTTTGGGACAGCCTGTATATATTAGTACGAAAGTTAATGTCCGGATCTTGACAAATAATTCGTAGTCTAGATGTTGGTGTCTTGTGAGTCAGGGTGTTTAGATCAATTCGAGGCTGGCTGAGTTTGTGTAGAGGTAGCATTGAAATAATCTTTGATACGATACAGTCAGCGGACCGTGCGACCCGAGCTGGCAACCGAGATACCTGCGGCAGGCTGCTTCAGGTCGCGCGGCAGCAAAAAGCAGCTCGGTATAGGTCTCCCGTAATGAATTGACCCAAAAGAGGAAAGAAGTGCGTAGGGCCGGGCGGGATAAGGAAGTCGCAAGTAGGGATGCACCGGTAGCCAGCTGCGGAAACCCGACCTAGTTAATAAGGTGCTCATTCGTCGCTAGTGTATCGCATCATATTGTCAACGGTCTTGTTTCCGAGAGCCTCTGCATCGTCCTTCTTCGTTGCCATTTTTCGTAATTCACTTTGAACAACGACCACCAATTTTTGTGGTTACAATAACATTTATTGTAAGACGCGTGCCAGAACAAATGATAGATGACACGTTAAGCGCCGAAAATCAATCCCGAAGATTCATAGAAAATCGAAGGAATTGGATTGGTGAAACTGTAACTAGGAAATTAAAAATTATGGCAAAAATGTGTAGACATAACTGAAAATAGCGGAGGTAATAAAAAAAGCTGACAATGTGGATGCGTTA
Organism: Augochlorella aurata; assembly: GCA_028455555.1. NCBI lineage: Eukaryota > Metazoa > Arthropoda > Insecta > Hymenoptera > Halictidae > Augochlorella > Augochlorella aurata. The sequence goes on along the minus strand of CM052153.1, from coordinate 7,878,889 downwards.
ATTTTAATTTATTATAATTATTAAAGAACGAAGAAACATGATTGGCTCCTACGCCTTGCAATTGATGCAGACAATTTTTATGCGAAATAAAAATAAAATAAATTAGAAATTAATTTAAATGAATTATGAAAAATAAAAATAAATATTGAAAACTAGTCAAGAATTCGGAAAAAAACAGTAGAAGATTATAAATCAATGTACGCGAATTGAATAAATATTTAACTGTTCGGAGTAAGGAGTGTTATGAACCACTTGAAGAGGGTTATAATTGTTGATACACTTCGAACGATAAAAATCTATATTGAAAAATTTTTATTTTTCCTTAAGAAGGATTATTTTTAGTAACATCGTTCATTCATTCAAACGCCAAATTTTCGGTTTTTGCCGTTTGGGAACAAGCAATGATCTTTTGTATAGCAATTTTGTATAGCATTTCTACACTCGACATCAGCTAAATTTTATGGTTTTACAGCTGATTAATGAACCAAGCGCATTATAAATTATAACGACGACAATGTGGAACGATGTAATTGATAATATTTTGCATTATAATTAACGGTATTTTGCATCTCATGGTTACGCTTAAATTCTCCATCATTAACGATTCCCATGCCAGCAAGTGATGCATTCAAATTACAATGCCCGTAATTCAGACATATTGCACCGTTTTATTATTGAAAATTTCGAACTCTCGCGTGCCGGGCTATTTAATACACTTCATAGCTTTGATCGCCTCGCTTGCATTATTGTTTCTTGGTGATTTTGTATCGCCTAAATTTGTTGCCGCTTTTCCAAATAAAGTATACTTACACACACATTGATTCGTATATTTATTCGTCTGAAATCATAGCACAAATTCTTTACCCGTTGCTCTATGATTTCTTTCACAATTACATCGCTTATCACTTCTTCATTCTCAGCCCTCAAATCGGTATTAAAAAATTCACATAATTTTTGTGATATTTTAACACGTTTCGTATCGACAAATAAATAATCAATTGAATTTAAATGGAAGACTATAATATATCTCATTTGATAAATGCAAAGTTAGTTATCCTCGAAAATAACTAAACGCACAGTAACTGGCACGGTAATTGGCTCCACTGGCTTACAGCCACGCAAACAGTGCAAATTCATAAAGGTTTATCTCCGCCAGTCCATCTATCCCCTACTTCCAAAAGAGGAGATTCGCGGCAAAAGATTTACCGGAGTAACACAAGCATCCATCACAACTACCGGTTCATCTCAACTCTCTGTTCCGCGGAGCAGACCGCGAAACCGAAAAGGACGACCGTGAAAATCTGAATGCCGTGCATGTGCTCAGCCGAAGGCACGCGGAACAGAGAATCCGCATAGTAATTCGTATTCATTTGCGTTAAAGCGCAATCTTTCACGACGTTGCCCACGAACCGCGCGCAGCTTGAAACGCGTCGCCCCATTCGCGTTCCATTCCGCGGCGCATCAATTACCCGGGTGTTCGCGACACTTGCCATACACCATTCAATCCCGCCGTTGAAGCCATCCTAACGATTCCGCTAATTCGTATGCGCGAATGCCGCGCAAAAATCCGTCCATAATTTGGTTTTATACACACCGCGGTAAGCCGGTTGCGCTTACAAGCGGCGCGGAGCCGCGGCAGAAAGCGAATATTTTGCGGACGAGGTCGGGGTCGGTTCGCCGAAAGCTGGGCTGAAAAGGGGAGGAGGGGGCCGTCGGATGGGCGGATGAATGTTTAAAATGATCTATGAAATGATCCATAGAAGAGCGGCACAACGGCCGGCAGAGGCGCGGCAACCGAATAAAATATGAATCGAAAGTACGCCGGGTTACGGTTCCGGGCTTGCGCGGGCCTGGGATCGAATCAGAGAGCACGCGAAACGGATTAACTTTTAAGAGAGAGCAAACCGATGGCCGAGTCGGGACGAACGCGGCAAGATGGCATGCAACAACCCTGTCCCGGAAAGCAATCGCGCGGATAAGTTTTAAAAATGACATTTCCGATTTTGTATACCGTGTCATCAAAAGCTACAAAATGCAGGAAAATTAAAATATTAATTTATAATGAATCTTGTTTTTTCAGTTTTTGTTCCTTTGTTTAAATTACTTCGATTTTGTGGTATTTTTCTGGTTATTTTAAGTTTTGATGATTTATCTCTTTATCTTAAATTTACGAGCAATATTTATAGTTATTTATAACAGTATGCTGCTTTTAAAGTGTATATAGGTCAAAATGATAGGGTGATATCTAGTTCGAATAGTTCAGGGGTAATGTTCTATTTATAATGACTTGTATGTAGACTGTAAAAGGTTGAACTCTTGACAAATAACATCATAATCAACGAGGAAACATAATTAAGTCGGTATTAACAAGATTCTTATTATTAACCTGCAGATTTTCTGTAATTTTTTATAATTACTTAGCAAAACGAAGAAAGATATATTATTAGAATAACTATGAAATAACGATCCAAGATAAAATAAAGAATGGACATGACAAAAGTGACTACGTAGAACGCAATAAAAAGCATTCGAAGAACGAAGAATACGGTTACTAAATTATTCTAAAATAATACGCATGAAACAATATCATCAAATTCGTATGAATTATTGTTTCGCATGCAGCAACATTCTCCATAGAATTCTTAAGCCCTTTGCGAACGAGTACTTTTTAAAATGCTAACAACATATTCCTCCCAGAACCAATAAAATCGTCGCATATAATCAATTTATATGCAACTTCCGCAATAAGATACACAGGTATTCGTCCTCAAAGGGTGAAATCGAATTTGTAGAGCAAGATCAAACGAAAGCCGTGCTACAGAACCAGCAGAGTCTGTACCTACTGTACTATATTTCTCGGTAGATGCTGCCTAGAATAATTAACAAGTTTTGGTGTCTTACCGGTAGAACGGGGCCGTCGTTAATAATTTTCGTAATGTCTTCTAATTTCGTCCACGGATATAACTGCGGCAAATTTCCAGGACGGAGCCATGGGAACACGCGATCCGAACCACAACGGATAAGAGCGGCGGCGTGTTCGCGGGATTGAAAGCGGGCGATGTTTGCGATGACGCGTCGGGTCCTCTCGCGGCAATGAAAATTATTATTACCCGTTTGGCCGGGGAACATCCCGGTGACTTTTGCCGGTTTACAGCTACGATGTGCTTTTACTGGCGCGATTTCCAGCGAAGTCCGCCGGCCCCGCGAGCGAGCGATAAAAGATGCAGCCGCGGAAGGTAACGAGGCATGATTGTAATGTATTTTAACATCATATCACGTCGCCGCCGCCTTTTTCTTCCGTCCCCGATGCCCCGGGAGAGAAAGAAACGCTGCGAGTTTTATTAAAACTGCTGGGAACGACGGAGCGGGGCCCGATGCACCCGCCAGCTCGTTTTCACTATTCGGGAAATATAGCGGTCGTCTCGCGACGGTTAGGCGTTAGGAAGTTCGCGCGTAAAGTGTAGAGGCCGTTCTATTTTTACGATGACCTGCGTATGATTAACGCGAGATTGTACGGTGTTAACGAAGCCGCGTAATTGACGGGCGATGGAGATTGATGTTATAAATCGGGCGAATGACCGGCAGCGACGATATCTTGCCCGCCTTGTCTGTATTTCTTAACTCTTTATTTCCCTTACAACAGTTACAGTTTTCACAGTTCTTTAAATGTAATTTGATTTAATCATGATTTTTTGATTTATTGTTAGTAATCGTGATCAAGAACTGTTCTATATTACACTTAATATCATAATTAATGTCATAAAAGCATAATTATCATAAAATATTCGATATTAAATATATTAATAAATATTAATTATTATAAAATAGAATCCCATTTATACTACAATGTTTTATCACATGTTCGAACCCCTTCTTCGTTCAACAGTGTTGAATGCTGCACATTCTCTCTGGTATCAATTCTGCCGTGTATTGGAAAAGATGCACTCGTGGCGCAATTTAATGTAAATGTATCAGAGGAAATACTGAAAACGTGGATTATAGTATTTATTATTCCGCACGAATACGCAGTCTTCGTTTTCCAGTATTAACGGAGATAGCTCGCAGATTTTTGCCACTAGAATAGACTGCGATTCTTTATTGGCGATGTTATTATGCGTGGATTAAATATTTACGGCATCATTAATTGCCGGATAAGTAAACCGGCAGTAAGTACCTTTGTGTTTACCTACATATACCGCAGTTGTCCAAGGTAAGCTTCGGAGATTATGGAAGTTCCTCCAACCTGGCCCGACATTATGTATGTAGGATGTCATGTGAATAAGTGGGCAAACTTCTGCGAAATTATTCTGCTTGCCTAAAGAACGATAAAAATCGCGCGGACTTCCGTTCGAAACTGTTGGCTAAACGAACGCGACAATTAAGAATTCATTAGGCAAAAGCTATAGTTTCTGCTAGCCGGCACTTGCTCGACGAAAGCTGCGAAATTAATAGAATATAGAAGAAATAAGATCGATCGGAGATTCGTTTCGAAACATCTTTTTCATTTTACAAAGTAGTGCCAGTATTTTCGAGCAAGTTGCTCGTAATATCTTTAATTGAAAAACTTGGAGGACTGCCACAAAAACTGGAGACCACCTTTATCGGGCTTTTTAATTCCAAGAGATCATTCACAAAGAATGTGTACCTCCCGACGCTATAGTCAATGCGGAGTATTAAAAAGAGGTGGTAGATCGACTTTTGAAAAGATTTCAAAGAGTCGGACCCCGATGTAAAAGGGAAGCTGGAGTTTACTGTATGACAACGTCCACGTTCACAATGGTATCGTCGCGGGCTAGTTTCTTACCAAGGAACGGGTTGTAGAGATTAGCCACCCACATTTTTCATCGGATCCGACCCCATGGAGCTCGTAGTTGCTCCGAAGCTGAGAAACATCGCGAGAGAAAACAGTTCGCGACGCATTCAAACTGCAGCAAGTGTTTTTTACGTACATATTTCACCCTCGCAATGCGCACTCTATAATTTGTTACTCGCAAATAGACAGCGGATTACTGTGCGTCGACTGCATCAATTGCAAGACGTAGCAACCAAATAACAAATTCATCATTTTAATAAATTAAAAACAACTGATACTTTCTTACAGTACAGTATTTAAAAAGAAATTATTATCTATTAGGGTGTCCCATAAGATTCTTTCTTTTTTCTAATATGAAATGAATACACAATATTCTGCTGTTTAAAATATTATTTATTTTGTTATATAAGCACCCTTTTGTTCTATATACCTTTTTCCATCTCTCAGGTAGCCTCATTATGCCTTCTTTCCAAAATTGTTGCGTTTTGGACAAGAAATAATCCTCGAGGTGCGCTTTTATTTCGCTGACGGGCTTAAAGTGTTTATCGCGAAGAGAATTTTTTAAGGACAAAAAGAAGTAATAATCTGATGGGGCGAGGTCTGGAGAGTATGCAGGATGCTGTAAAACATCCCAATCAAACTGTAAGAGCTTCTCTCTTACCGCTAATGCAATATGTGATCTCGCGTTGTCATGATGAAACACGGTGCCTCGTCGGTTCATTAATTCTGGCCGTTTTTTTTTGCTATCAATTGATCGAGTTGATGACAGTATTTCGTAGAATTTATTGTTCCACCTTGAGGAAGGAGCTCGTAGAAAATTACGCCTTACCAATCCCACCAAATGGATCAAAGACCTTTTTTGGGGTGTAGTCCCGGCTTTGGGCTTCCAGATTAAAATTCCCCCCTCTAAATCTTTTAAACCAATTGCGAACGGTTGTAATAGTTATAGCAGTATTTCCATAAACGGTACAAATTTCGTCGACAGTATT
>CM052153.1:7824300-7871990 GCA_028455555.1 Augochlorella aurata | reverse complement strand
AAAGCCGACACACGCAACGTTCCCACACCTGATCTCGAAATAATGTAGCAACGAAATCGTTCGTAATTTCGCGGAACAAGAAAAACGGTCGCGCGCAGGTGGCGGCGATCGTCGATTGCCGGCTTAATTGATTACGGGGCCGTCGAGCAGTGCGTTGGACAAAGGGATCCTTCTCGCGACGCTAATCGATAAGCGAAAGGTCCGCGATCGGTCGAACCTAAATACGAGGCTGGGAAAGAAAAAAGACGAGCGAAGTAGAACGAGCAGGCAAACAGTGTTGCGCCATCGAACGACAATTTTTCTCAGACGAGCACTTTTGCTCGTTTGAGCAGAGTTCGTGCTTCCTGAAAATACAATCACTGTCCCAGATCCGCGGGGCAAAGTTCACCCCTTTGTGTACCGTTCGAAAGTGGAGTAAAGTGCTCTTTCCTTCTTTCCCCATCCATTCATCATTTTCTTCCTCCTTCGCCTCTCTCTTTCTCCACGCCATATCGTTTCCCGTCTTAACAGGTCTATCTTTTCCTCGTAGTTCGCACGTCCCGATCATCTCGATACTCCCTCGAAAGAAAAGCGTGGGACCTGGGATGCTGGGCTTCGCCGTGTCCAGCACCGGTCGTCGGAATTCTTGGGAACAACCGAATTTTACTCTTCGTTGTTTCGTTCCAGCCACAGAATATGCGATTAACAACGCCTGCGACCGTTCCCAGCTTCGCTCGCCGAGTTTCCAAAACGATTTCATCTCTCGTCCGAAAATTCTTGGAAAGTTTAATCGGCTGTTTCGAAGATTTTGTTTCGGATCAATCGAGATTAGAAATCAGAATGGCCAGCAGAGTTTGATGGAGGAGTTCGCTGGTTTGATCTCGATACACCCTACGTTTCAGGGAGTCGTGTCGCGTCGCTCCGCCGCGGAGTTTAAACGGCTGTCGGGGAAACGGAAACGCGGCAACACCGTTACACGGCAACTCCTTTCTCTACACAGACAAGGATGCTGTGATACTACAGGCTGCTTAATTGAAAACATTGGCTGGGAACAGCCAACAATTATTTGCAGTATATTATTTCGAATGATTTTGCAATCTCGAATAACTTATTCGACTAAATAATCGGCATCATTTACGACTAATTGTTATTCGAATAAAATATGTGACTAAAAAAAATTAATTCAGATAATTTTCTCCGATAAATATTTATCCGCAACAGTTCGAATAATGTCCAACTCTGCTGTAAAGTCAATTTCGAAAAATTAAGTTCAAACCTCGTGAACAATGTGACAGTAGAGAGTTATCGTAACGATTCATTCAGAAATAGTAGAATGATAAAATAAATAAGTAGTAAAATATCTAGAACACACTTAGGTGTCTGCCAATGATTTTCAATCCAACATTAGGGCCGTCGCGTGCGAAATAGTTGCCTATCCCGATCTACCGCAACGTATCCAAAATATCCCTTTCGCGTCTCCCTTTTCGACGGGCTTGATTAAATTCCACGCAAATTCTCTTCTTACGCATTAAGCGGCTTAAAACGTGAATACCTTCGCAGGAAATTACAAACTGCGTGCCAGTAACGCGGCGGTTGTTGGTATACCATTCGCCTACTCGATACGATGTTCTTGCGTCTCCTGGAGGATAACTTCTCGACGAGTTCGCTATACCGACGTGCCACCACTTCAATCGCCCCTCATTAGCTCACAAATTCCATAAAACTTACGTTGTCTGGATAAGTAGATAACTTTTATGTACTTATAACAAAAATCGGTAGATGAAATTTCAAACGAGTAAATATTAAAAGAATTTAAAAAAATGCGTTATAGATTAACACTAGGACTATCAAAGCAGTCAAAATGACTGGTTTCTGACCTTGTTCTTTTACAATTCTTGACACCATAAAAATATTTTTGTTAGAAATTTTGACACGAACTTCTTCATTGAACCACATATTGTAATAAAAATCGTAGAAAGTTCAAATAAATTCAACGTTGTCGTTGTTATAAAACAATATATACTAGTCACGCTTAGGTCTCGGCAGTTCTATTGTTAAAGAAAGAAAATTTAACTCGTATTTGTTATAATTAATGAAGGAAATTTGCGCAAAGACAGGCTAATTAGTGCTTCTGTAAACTAACATAAAGATTCTTTTAGTGCTCTCGTAGTATTAAAAATATCAAAGGCAAGCAGAATGCTTGTGCATAGTTGCTAGCGCTAAAGTCAACGCGTTAGCAGAACGAGTGCAATAGGAGAACTGAACGATGATGTTCGGCAGCATTATTGAAAGAAGATGAACGAATCAGCGGCGTCAATCATTGATACATCGATCGCGCGAAGCGGGAGTTCCTGGAATGGAATTCAGCTGAACTGGTATTGTCCAAGAGGCGGACAATAAGTGTTAGCCTGAGTATGGAGAGATAATTGTGTTTACGATTCGCGTCCAATTTGCTTCTCAAAGGGCCGCGGAAACGAGACAGCATGCCCGCGATGAAGCCGCCTCTTTAAACCGTATCCCCGGACGGACTGCGATGCGAACGATTTCCAACGTTTTATGAAGTTCATTTTGCAACTTAATTAGAAAGCCTTTCATTCATCGGGCTCCCTTACCGGCGGCAGACAAAAGCGCTGCGTTGCGCGCAGCCGGCCGTGTCCTATGCACATGTGCGCCCACCGACGTACGTACTACGTAACCGCATTACGAGACGTCATTCTACGCTTACTCGTTCCTCCTTGTCTGCAATAACAATAATCCCAGGTAATTTGCAATACACACACCATTCAACCGAACACAATAAACCGCAAAAGTAAATGTACGCGCGCGCTGAACAGAAGGAATGTGCTCGGAGAAAGTTTGCCAACCCGTGTTTTCATTCTCAGGGCTTTCCTTGGAACGTTCCTCTGCGGTGGAAATTTGAAAATTCTTTAATTAAAGTATTTTACACGAATTGTACTACTAAGCCTCCGATTAAACTTGATCGTTTATCTTTGGGCAATATTTTATTCGATGACGGATAGATGATAGAGATAGCGAATAAAGCTTTATTCGACGCTATTGAATAAATATTCAATCGAATACAAATTTATCTACGTCAAAATTTATTTGAACAAGAATTTATTCATGCAGGAATTCATACGGAAAGTAATTGATTCGAATGAAATTGATAGGATATGTTCGAGTAAAGGATTTTCCGAATTATTCGAATAAAAAGTTATTTGAACAAGGAATTATGTGAATAAATAGATATAATAATTTATGACGACTAACGAATGATTCGATTAAATTATTCGACTAAAAGGAATTCATTTGGGTAATTATGCTTATTCTAAATGCATAAAATCCGCAGTCTGCAGATAATAAAAATCACGCGCGACGCGCGAAACGTGCGTTTACAATAAATAGAAATCAGAAGTTGTGTTTCAGTGTCTTAAAGGTAGCTTCTCGTCATGTAAACGGCCTTTGTCTCGGAAACACGACCATTCCTTACAATTGTTGAGTTTCTCAACATGATTCATGAATTTTCCACTAGTTCTGCTACTCTGACCTCCTTTGAGCCTCACTGCATCTTCCAACTAATCCTCGGCGGCTTTCATTAGGCAAAAGTGAAGCAGTTGCAGCTGTGTTGTGTCGGTTGGAAAAGTTCTCGGGAAAATATCAAATGGAGTTTAGAGGGTTGAACTCGTAATATGGACAAACGGAGTCTACAATTCTGTGTTAATAGCGCGCAGAATTGGACTACGCGGCTCCTACGTCGGAACAACGTAGACGTGGATTTTAGGATGTAGAACGAATTTGTTTGCTCCCAACCTTCATTTCCGAGTGAGCTAAAGTTGACTGCTTGTCCGGACATCGGTACTGTTTTCACTTAAATTAATACCGACGTTGACTTTTTTTCCAGAAATTTTGCCATTTTCTACTTCCAGATTTATAAGTATTGTACGATCTTATTCGCAATATACTACTGTCCGGGTTCATAAATCTTGTTTTAAGTAGAAATGGTCCGCGATGGTCAGACACACATGGGAAAACTACTTTACACAGTACAGGTATTCCAAAATTATAGAGACGTTTGAGACAGTCTGTATAAATGAAATGTATCGTATTTTAATTTAATTAGTTTACTGAAATATATTTCCATCTGTATTATCATCGTTATAATTACTTAATACACGACATAATTGAAAGTGAAAGTGTTTAAAGACAATATCATTCGTTCTTATACCCATTTTATCTTCATAATTCATTCATATTATATAATTTTCTACGAATCTTTCGAAAATTGATTTTTCAGCCCATGTATAAATATATTTACATCGCACTAATCACGATTAATTCTGTAATAATTTGAACGACTTCATGCTAAAGCATGGTATTCGTTCGTTTCGATAATATCAGAAATCGTTTCCTCGCTTATCGATCCGCAGCCGAACGGTTAAAATATCGAAGCCCCATTGTGTGTTCTACAATGATAACTAAACTACTCGAAAAGGAGAGTAATTGCATGGAAAGAAGTTTAGAGTGCTGAACTTTCTCATTTAAATACAAAGTCACGACACAAGTATGGCGTAATCGCTTCGCTTTACATAACTGCTTGGCCGTGTTGGAATTAACGTTAAAATTCCCAAGAACGAATGAAGCTAGTGCAAGTTTTCCAACGTGCCGGTAGAATCTGCATTCGCGGTCGCGGAATGAGTTTGTTCGGGCCCTTCGGAACAGCCGAAACAACAACGTGCACGCGTTTCAGCGCGATTAAGCGAGCGCGTTAAAGAACCTCCTTAAAGACACATTCAAAAGAACCCAAACTGTGTTTACGATAAAACTTCATACTGAGAAGCATTGTTGAACGCACGCGAAAACGCTAATAACTTTCTAGTCGGGAACAATTGTTTCACGTTAGTTTTGTTTGAATGAAACTTATGAAGCAGTAATTCGCTTCCCCTTGATTGCAATACTATACGTATCTGCACATTTCCTGATTAAACAATAGACACGATTCTATAAGCGTTTCAATGACTGATGGTCTGTTTCTCTCGTGGCTCCTTTGATTTGCTTATTGCTCCGTGCTGCAGCATATATACAATGTAAACTCGCCTACTATTAACGTTTCGCGATGCAGTGGCAAGTATACTCAGCTTACAAGGAGGCCCATAGGACGGAATTGAAGCAACTCAAATTATGACAACCTCGATTCACATTTGTTGCGTTATTTCGTTACTGCCCCTCTTATTTTTCGCTGAGAATTACGAGACACCTGTTAGGTGATTTGGTTCTAGGAGAAAATTAATTTCTCAAGCGCGACGTAATTCTTCTATAATACGCTCAATGGTAATTTATTATTATAAATTATTATATTACCATAATATACCATAATTATATTCCTTATTTCTAATTATATTCCTTATATTCCTCATTTACGTATATAATTATAATAATATTGAAGAATACGAATCAGAGATTCGATAAAATTAGGACCACTTTCTACACTTCGAACCCATATAATTATAATGTTTATATACATCATACGTAATGTTTACGATTTAATATTACATACTATGATAACTCTACTATAATATATAATAATTATATACTAAAATAATATTATGTATAAAATATTTATTACACTATATGTATCATACACTCATTTTACATTTACTATAATCATAAATCGGCATGAATAACACAAGAAAATATACAATCACACAATTTTAATACATGTATATATCTATATATGTGTATTCACATGAAGGAAACGACAAAAATCAGTTTGCAAAACTAGACTCGCTTTTTGGACCGCTGCGCGGTGGAAGGAAAAAAATTAAGAATCCTCTTCTTTCGCAGTTGCAGGCTGCCCGATAATCAAATTGTTATTATCTAGTTCCTCGTTCACGCGTTACCGAGAGCATTCCGTGATACTCTTAAAACCGGCGTCCGAATTAAGGGTAACTACGGGTCTCATTGACCCGAGCGAGATTGGAGTCCGACGCGGAAAAATCGCCTCGGTCGGCCACGTGCGAGCGGATAGCGCCCGCGCCTCCGTTAAGTGGAAAAGCTCTCCGGGAATTGCATTCCGTGTTTCCTTTTTCTGACAACACCGGCCTCGTTACTGTTCGCGCGGCACTCTGCTCCGCTCCGCTCCGCTCTGCTCCGCTATGCTTCGCTCCGCGCCGGCGAGTCGCGTGTTTCAGTTTGATCACGATTCGTCTCCGGCGATTGCGCATACGTGCTCTGTAGCTGGAATTCCCTCGGCCGGCTACGTAATCCGAAATTATTTGCACGTTAACGTAGACGTGCGCTACCTGCCGACCGATTCCCTGAAAATTGTTGTCAAAACTGTGGCTGGTCCGGTGGACGAACGCAGTTGCGCGCCGGCGTTCGGCCATTTGCGCCGAAAGGAGGAACGTAGGAGAGACAGGAGACGAGAGAGAAGTTCGGCGAAATGTTGTTCGAATGACGGATAAAAGATAAAGAAGACTGACGGATACAATTTTATTCGACGCTAATCGATGTTCAATCGAATACAAATTTATACGAATAGAATTTTCTTCAAATTATTTGAATAAGGAATTATTTGAATTGTTCGAATAAATAGGTGGAATGATTTATTATGGATAAGAAGTTATTCGAATAAAATACTCGAATAGAAGGAATTCATTTGGATAATTATCTTACATGAATATTTATTCGAAACAATCTGGTCGAAAGTAACAATTTTGTCTGTGGACTAGGATTACGAGGAAAGTATTATTTTTCTTAGGAAAAGTTATATGTCAAAATGTTTCATAGTTATCTGACATAATTTTATGTTAGATATTAACGAAAAATGGAAACAGAAAAGTCGCGGTCGTCCACGGCCACAGTTGTGAACTGAGATTATAAATTTTTATTGCTATTGAAAAGGTTTGATGATGAGTTTTATAGTGAAAGATTGCTAAAACGAAAAAAGTCTTACACATAAAATAAGCGATTACTAGATTGGGGAATTTTATGCAAAATATGAAGTTTTTGAGTTCTTCTATTTCACTAAATCTCGGCGTAACCTGTAGTCGATCATTGTCAGTGTATCCAAGCAGTAAAGTGTCGTTACTTGTGGGGTGTCCCATGGGGAGCTAAGAAGGGGACAGCGTTGCCCTCGAAGCACTGGCTTAGAACCCGCTGCTCGGCATTTGCCCTCGGCTGAAAATCGCTGCCCGTACTGGCAATCTGTTGACCAACTCTGTTCTAAAGTACAGAAAAGTCATTTTGGTTAATATTAGCAAAAAAATTTGTTCAAGATTATATTCTTTGATATTTCTAGGTCAACGAGGTTTTCTTTGAAATTATGCATTTTTATTACAGCTATACGATTGCCTAGATCAAGACGAATTTTACGATCTGTGATATTATGACCTTCACATGACCTTGGATACGAAAAATTCATAAAACGAAAGCAGTCGATGTAAATAATGAAATAACAAAAACTCCCGCAATGCTTGATCGGTCGTGGTCATAAAGCTATAATAAAAATATATCATGTCATTAATATAAACTTCGACGACAAACTTCTTGTCTATCGTAAGATTTGCGGCTCTGGGCCAACTGATGTTTTCCTCTGACTTCGTTTTCTATCATATGAAGCAAACGAGATATTTTAAATGCTGGAATTAGGTGACACCCTGTATGTATATTTTACTTCGCACAGATGGCAAGATGTCTCTGCCGAAATATACGGAGACCAGGAAGAAAGAACATCGAACACATCGTTTTCTTCAGACGAGCTTAGGCGAAAGAATCGAACGTTCATAGCGTAAGGCTCAATGATGTTCTCATCTTCGGTAGAGTGTGATATGTACATTTTCTTTCTGCTCCAATCGCAGCAGAAACCAATATCTGCAAGAAGATCTATGCTTTACTCGTGATGTTTCAATAACGTTTATCTTTCTTCGATGTTTTGCCAAAGAACAGAGTGGAGGAATGTTTTCAAATGATGCTAGAGCTATGCAAGACGAATAATAAAACGTAACGACCTTATCGCCAATTGTTTCGTACAGCATTGTTTGGAGTGGTCAGTGCGTAAAGGTATTTTTCAATTATTAGATAAATTATTTCGATCCAGAAAATACATTGTAGATGATGGAAATGAGATTACGTCGAATTGGGTCTCGTATCTTTAGGCTAATGGACGAAAATGATTCTTCGACAGTTATTATGACAAAAATAATGATAAGAACGACTAAAGAAAGTGCAAAACAGTGAAGACATTAGACAAATTTAAGAATATAGTTATACAATATTCAACTTATTTTACAATTAACGAAAGAAGAAAATCATCTGCTTTTATAATTAACGAAATAGAAAATCATTTCACGTAACGATCTAGCAATGTGTAGCTAAACGAACAAAGCAAAGATATGGATAACGTAAAGATAGCTCAATTATCCATTACTGTATCAAACACTGAATGATCGTCGGCGAGATCAAGATCGTTAATAAAAATCCCAATCGCACTGGTAAACGTAAGAAATTGTTTTAGAAGAATTCATTTGTCCATATATTTCCAGCGCGAGAGGTCGGAAACAACGAGTCGGATAAAATGGTGTCACGGTCTGTACAGAACGCGCAGCGAAATAAAATATTACGTTTGGTCCAAGAAATCGAAATGGAATCACAGAACAAGGGGTTAAATGCCACTTAGCCGGGTTACGTAGTCCGGGACCGGGTCACTCGGCGAGAAAGTCCGCAGGACAGTCACGAGAACGTTCATACATAGAGTATCAGGCCGCCCACCTGGCGACGTTCGAGCCGGTCATTTTTTTGCACTTAAGCCTCCATTTCCCCTGGCTGCGGAGATGGGCTCGCCGGTAATATAGGAATACATAAACCTATATTACAACGCGCCTATTTACTCATCCGCCTTCCCACCGTCTCGGAAGCGACACGACCTACCTAACTACCTACCTGCTTCCCTTGTTACCTACAACGACAAGGGGACCGCTTCCCCCATCCCTTCGCTGGAATCGTTACTCCCGCAGCACGCCGCCGGTATCACCATTTCAATCCTCTTCCGCCGCCCCTTCTTCGTCCGGTTCTTCTCTCGCTTGTTCTCGCAAGTCGTCCCTTTCTTGCTCGCAGTCTTCAACTTTTTCATCCGAATTTTTTCCTCTTTTTCTACTCGACGTTTCTCGGTTTCCTTTTTGTTTCCCTCCTCCTTAACGTTGTATCCTCCCCCTTTCAGCCGGTTCTCGCGTACACGTTCAGCCTCTTCTCCCTCCTCTCTCTCTCTCTCTCTCTCTCGCTCTCTCTTTTTTCCCGCCTCCCTCCGCGATCCCAACAAGCCCCATTCACTAGCCCGAACTTTTACTTCCGTTTTATTTTCTACGCTTAAAGAATATTTTCCGCGATAAAGAGATCGGGTTATGGCGCACAAAGGCTGGAGCTTTCATTCTGTTTGTTCCGGGGGCGCCGGAAGAGACCGCAACGTGAGCTGTATATGTATCCCCTTCTTTTTTCCCTCGGCACTTTACTCCTTACCCTGCTTCTTACCGCAAAAGCTCACCGAGTCTGTCTCGTTTTCTACTTGCACCCCTAACCTCCGACCTCTTCTTCATCCCACAGATACTCTCTCTCTCTTTTTTCTTCTTTCCTCTCTCTATCTCTCTCCCTCGCTCGCTTTTTACTACCCTCTCTTTTCAACCCCCGTCTCGACCGACGCGCGACTCGCAGGTTCCTCGACGTTTAATGAAAACTTTCGGCGGAAGTTGTACAGATAGTTTTCCTGTATTAATTAGAGGACGCGAAGTCAAGTTATTTCATCCGGGGTTATATGAATCGTGGTACAGAAAGACCCCGGCGCACCGGCCGGCTCCTTGCCGCTCGAGTGTTTACCTCGTTTCTCGTAATTAGAAATGAAAATTGAAATTCCTGATTACCGACCGGCAATCGATAACTCTGGTCGCCCGGTGCGTTTCCCCGCCGCAACATTTTATTCACCGTCCAGATGAAATTAACACCGGTGTCCGGAATTATATTATCTTGTTACATGCTCGTCGATTGCTCGTCCCGGATCGCAATATTTCATCGGGGCGCTACGCTTATTCGACGTCCACGATGGAGAAAATTTTATTACGGCGAATAAGCGAAACGGGGCAGATTCACTTCGGTTTCTAGTTTCCTGCTGGCCGGTTTCCTGCTGTTAGATCTTCGCGACGCCGAATAACTCGTGCTTAGTCTGCTGATCTTTTATTTTCTTACGAAAATCTTCTTCAATTTATCCCGGTTTCGTAATTTTGAACTTCCTGCGGAACTTGAGACACGGACATGTTTGCATCATTTTTTACTACTGAGAGAGACTATTTTTATTCGTATCGTTTTTTGGAATTCGTATAGACAATTTGTTATTTTACATAATTTCTTATAATTGTCACAGAATATTTTTACTTTGTATTAATTAATACAGACAATTTTTATTCTGCGTTAATTCTTAGAATTAACATAGGCAATTTTCATTTCGCATTACATTATACAATTAGTGAAGACAACTTTTTCTTTGCACCATTTATTATAATTGCTGCATATAATGTTTATTCGGCATCATTTCTTGCAAATAGTACGAACAACTTTAATCTCACGTCATCTTTTTAACCAGTTAACTGTGGCGATCTCTTTGCAAAGCGCCCACCAGTGTGTGTCGCTATAATCAAGCGATGACGAATCCAAAAAGACGAATCCAACTCAAATTATTTATAATTTTCATTTGTTTGTTTCATTTCGTCTTGACCTCTAAACATTTTAAACATATTAAAATTTACGAATATAATTTAATTTTCGCCAGAATTACAATTTAAATATTAAATTGTAACAAAATTTTATGCATGACGGATATAGTCGTGATGACACAAAATTCTGCTACATTTCCATGACGGATATATTCGTCAAATACACTTAATTGGTTAAATTGACACAGGCAGTAATTTATAAAAGTCATAAAGGGAGGAAAAACGAAGCCACGAACTTGTTAGACACGGAAACATTTGAAATACTAATTACAAGAAACGTTAGCACGAAGCGTGTGACCAACTTCGCGCAATGGAAACCAGTTAGAATTTTGTACGAAACCGTTTTGGAAGGAGGAAGCGAACGTAGCAAACGTAGGGTTCATAGGCCGTGCGATATCTGTTCGCCATACACCGTCCTAAATCAGCGAATGAATTGAATCAAGTTTTCTTTCCAATCGGAAGCGTCCGAGGAATCGTGGCTCGAATCAACCGGTCGAACTACCAGCTCGCTACCTTTGTCATACAGCTCATCTAGTAAAAAGATCACTGGAAAAAACGAGCAAGGATCCTGGAACGGACTGATAATGATATGCGGTCGATTCAGAGGCTCGACCGTGCCCTGGAAAAAGTTTCTCGTCATTGAACTGACTATTCAAATTATTCCCGGCCGAGGGGGAAGAAAGTTTGAGCCGACGACGGTTACCGCGGTTGCCATTTTATCTCGGAATCGTTTCTATAGAAATCGACGCAGTGCGCGTTACCCTTTACTCGACTTCAAAAATTATGGAATCGGTTCCCAGTGTTTAGCCTTCCAAAAAATATCTTAAGCTTTCGTCGAATTATTAAGCAGCGAACTAATCTGTTGCAGAAAAATCTCGTAATTCTTTAATATTTTTATATAAAATACAGGTTAAAATACAGGTAAAGAGCAGGTAAGATGCTCAATTTCTTGTAATTCCATAAGGAACTGCAATCTACTAATTGTTAAAAATTTTTATATTTCAACTCTCCTTTTAATAATTGCTACGATTTTTAGACATATTTATAATTGCTAGTTTAGCAGTCAACGCGTTAACACTGCGAAAGGTGAATCAGAAATATTCTTTCAAAAATTAATCTTAAAATAAATGATTTGTTGGGGTATAACAAAAGTTATCATTACTGTTAAAAATCAGTTAAGAAATCCCCAGCTATAAATCATAAATTTTGCACAACTTTTCAATAATTGTTACTAAAAAATCTATTAAAACATCTTCAGATATGAGTGATATGCTGGACAACTGTTAACACTAAACCTAGAATATACTAAGTAGAAAATACTTGAACAGATTTTTTAATTCAAGCACACAATATAGTAAAAATAGCAAGATGTCTAAATAAATTCAGTCCGAATTAAAACATTAGAAATAGATAAATAAATTTATTCTTGAAATTCTCATAAAGCGACGTATACCAGACATCTTTAGTGCTCGATAGGTTCTCTATTAAATAATCAGAAGTCTTCGATCGGCTCTGCGAGTCGATTCAACAGTGAGCACCATCAAGGTGTGTCCAACGGCACTTCACACCTGGAGGAACAGGTGGCAGCCTCAGCGAGCATCGGAAGTGAATGGGACGAGCGAGATATTGACGCGACGCGACGGCTCTAGTTATTGTCTTTAACCGCGTTCGAGTTCGCTGGCCGAAAGGTTTTATCCATTCGTATTAAAACCGGCAAGGGCTCACGTGACTGTAACTAAGAAGATTATTAAGTTCATGGCACAGCGGTCCACGAAGTTGACCTTCGCCGCGGACCAAGGCAAAAACGTTTCACTCCGGTAAAGTCGGCGGAAAGTTTCCCCGAGAGAAAATGCAGGGACGCCGCATTAATCTTTTCACACGGCTTGGAATATTAACGACGATGTCTTTAATGGAACTCTGAATTTCTGCCTCTCTGCCGAGAGTTAGAGAGAATTGAAACTGACGAGTTGTACTGATCTTTATTTAATGAGCTGAACAAGCCGCTTGATGCGGCCTCGCTCCGTTCTTTTATAAATGAACACGACGAGAACCGTCCTTATCCGGCGCAACAATAACTGGAAAGAATGTTCCCGATGGCTCGAAATTTCGGAAATAGTTCTCGCGATCATGGGTGTCCCGTTATTTATCACAACTTCCTACGATCTTCATGGACATCGCTGCTCTTATGTTTTCAAGGTTGACGGACTCGCCGTCGAAACTGCAGAATTCAAAGTGCGAAGTACTGTCATAAGCATCGTTTCTAACTCATGCTTTTTTAAATTAATAGTTCTCCGATATTTGGCTGTAATTGTATAATTAGTCTTGTCACAGACAAGTATTATAAGCGACTGAAAGTAGTCTTCATTATTGGGGAAACTATTATCGACGTTGGGAAATTGATTTCGACTTTTCCATCATCATTCTTTGTAACAAAACAAATCTCCGATGTCAACAAATGATAACACGTGAAACGTTTTGTCGATGGCATAAAAAACGTGTTTTTAAAACCGGTTTATACTCCGCGGAGAAAACAGTTCTCGTTTATTGCGATTCGAACGGGCCAAATAAAGTTGATCTGTTTCTTTTCGAGACCAAATATTGAATCGCTTTCAAAGTCATATTTCTAAATAACAATCTTCCTTCAGTTTGTTGCGCAGCATTAAAAATATGCGTTTGGTAACCATCGGGTGGTACGCATTGTCGGATAAAACTGCGGCGCGACATACTCCGGAAAGTGCTGTTCAAATAATACAATTTTATTTCTCAAAATTGGCTACCAAACGATACCTTTCGCATCGCTGTCAATAACCCGAATCACATTTTAAATATCCCCCGCGCTCGCTTGAATACGAAACTGTTGCCACTGCACTGTATCAATCATTTAATCAATCAATTCGGTTATTTTCGCCGGTCCGGTAATTTACGAGCATCATCTAGAGAAACTGTCTTTTACGATGGCTTTATTATTATTGACAAGCAGTGGATCACTGGGAAATTCGATTAGCCTTTGAACGACCCGCGAGCAATGTACTGAGAAATATACAAAGAAATCGACCGTTCACGGAAGAGTACATCGATAAAAATCGCGAAGTTACGAGCAACGAAAGCTGCAGGGAGAGCTGCGGAATAATACAGAAAATACAAGGTAATAAATTCCATACTAAATGTTGCTCCGCGTAAATAAAACCTGTACAAATTCTACCCTCACTCTTCTCATTCAAACGCCGCATCATAATTTCAATCGTTTCGTAATTTAGTTCCCGATTATTCGAGCGACTTATGAACCTCGGCAAAATGAAAACTTCAAGTTATTTTATCGATAAAACTGTCGAGACACTCGTTAATGCTTCTCACGGATAAAGCCATTGTGTTGTAATTATTAATTAAATATTCCGGCGTCGAATATATAAACATATGATAGAATTTTCCCTTAAATACACGATTTAAAATTACATATTTATAAGTATAATCATTATTATTATAATCATCGTAGTCATTAAAAACAGTACATTCAATTCTTTAAATCTATCTACTATTTAAAGTTCTATAATACTATTCCGAATAATTATTATCAATTCTGCGATAAATGCACAAAATCTGCAGTCGTAGATCGTAGAAAATTTTATTTACGCAATAATACATCCGCTTGCAGATCTAAACATTAACTGTTTAATACAAGAAGAGAGCATAAGTTTCATTGAAATAGCTGAAGAGAAGTCGTAAATATCAAAATATTCGCGAACGCTAACATAATTCGCGCGCAGTTGGTCCAATCAACACGATATTGGAGTTTTTGCGTTTATCAGGATTGCGGGGTTGGAAAGGTGCATAAATCAAGTCGCGAATTTTCGAGGAACTAGTATACTTTAATTCATCGTTGGTTCCGTGGTCGGATAGCGCCTTAATTCCTTCGGATTTCTCGAAGCAGCAACATTTCCCCGATGTAATTCGAGGCTGCAATTTACCGGTATGCAAGAAGCCGAGCCGGCCTTGGGGTGCTTATTAATTATTCCGTGTTTTCCTTGGTTACTTCCAATCATCCTGTCCCCCGAAATTCGCCCCGTTTCTTAGCCGGCCGACTTAGCGGATCGGTTTGCACCTGAGTACTTACCTACCATAGTTTATTCCACGGTCTTAATACTTATTTATCCCTGACCTATTTTACCGTATGGCTCGGAATAACGTGCCGCGACATCGATAATGTCTTCCTGATCCTGTATCGAACATCGTATCCGGCGCTGCTCGCGGTCGACTTCAAAAACGTTCGTAAATTCAATGGAGCGCATTATACTGCCGGGAAGTGCGGCTAAATCGCGAAACTTTCGGCGTATATTGAAAGTAGATAACATTTAATATCAGGTATTCTGAACGATGGGACTGATAAAGGTCTCGAGCCGGCACGGACGACGTTGCGAACTACTTTGCAGTCTTGCACTTATTCGGAAAAATTCGTTACACGATCAAGGCCATTATTTTGTCGCTATCGGTTACCTTCGCTTAGGCTGAACATTTTTATTGTTCCTCGGGCTGACGTTGAACGCTCGCAACCTGCTCTTTAAACCTTTCATCGAGTCGAAGAAACTTTTTATTTATGCGACTCGAGTTTCTGCGACACTTTCGTAATCGCGCTAGGATTACTATGTGGAAAGATTCTACGATATCGTCCAGTTGGTCGAGTCTCTTTCTCAGGAAATTGTCAAAAGTGTACGTTTAGGGTCTGCTGTAAATCATTTCAGAATTCTTTTCGCTCGATGCTATTTGACTTCGAAATTTGAAACGCGTCTTCTGATTTGCAGCATTTCTATTTTATACAATTTATTGCGATTTATGCATATGCGATTTATTTAACAGTTTCTTTTTTTATATAAACGAATCTGATGTTCTTACTACGATTTTGAAAAATAGTGTGCCAATAGTGTGCCTCGGAGTCGCTATTCGAGTGCAAAGGGTTAAAAGTTGTAATGTTACGCGTTGAAGCACGTGAATCTTGTAGCGAATGTTCGAGTTCGTCCAATACTCAGTGTTTACTTACCGAACATTTAATGGTGACACGTTGTCCGAGTGATTCATCATGTGTACTGACGCGGCGCATGATCTGACAGGCTGATTTGACAAGTGCAAACTTGCAACTTCGATTGACGTTGTACAACGTGCCTAGCGTTCTCCCAAAGAAGGCACAGCGTGTTTACATTCCCACTTCTGCTGTAGTCTAGTGTCCCTCCTATGATCGCAGGTAGTAATGGACTATTGGCCGATAACGGTGTCGAATATCAATACTACGATCCTGCATTGATATTCGATACCGTCTTCGACCAATAGCTGATTACTATCTGCGATCATAGGAGGGACACTAGAGTACAGCAGAAGTGGAAATGTAAACAGGCTGTGCCCTCTTTGGGAGAAAGCACGGTAAAAATCTACGTACTTTGTTTATAACGAATCTTGTGACGTTGTTAATAATGAGTCAGATTTCTAGATAATTATAAAGTCATGTCATTGTAGTATGGTGTCCTCCAAATGTATGGCATGTCCTCCCAACCGTAGTCTTCTCGACGTTGGACATGGGGACAATGTAATCTGTTAGCATTATTTATAACTATTTATAAAAGTATATGATACCTGAATAGTATACTGCCGTATTCCTTTTGGCACATGGTATATTTTTACACCTTAACACTTTGCCATACTTTGACGCGTCTGAAACGGAGATATCTAGTATGAATGCTATTCCATCCTTTTCAGTCTGAATAAAATTCCGATTTCTTGCTATCAATATTTAAACATTTCAGTAACTGTAAACACGCGATAAATATAAATTGTCTTTCTTCTTCTTAGAAATGATTAAAAATCGTTGCAAAATAGTCATTTTCTTGACTGCTCGTGAAACGTCGTAGGACGCAAAATGATTAAAAGTTAATAAAAAAGGAAACTGTAATTTTTGTTTTGCAAATAAAAACCCCTCTTCGGATTTCACACAGCTCGAGCCGTATCGTATTAAGAAGAAAAATCCAAATTTTTCAAATTCGGCGCATGCTTTGTTTTCTACGGACTCTTCCTTTACTGTCTGCCAACAATGCGCACCTTTGATACTTCCGTAATAGATGAAATTTCGCAATGAATTACCGAGGAACTCGCGCGACAAAGGTCACCATTAAACGGCGTCGAATGAAAAGTTTCGTGGAATGCTCGAAATAAACAGACGAGCTCGTAAAAATACATAAATCAAACTTCCCTCGTTCTCCATCTCGTTGCTCGATCGGGATGTACAACTTCCCAAGCACCTCTATTCCTCCGATCTGCTGGAATTCCAAGCTCACCGAGATAGATAGATAAAGAACGTGATAAAGAAAGAGAAGGAGAGCGAGAGAGAGAGAGAGAGAGAGAGAGAGAGAGAATACTCGAGCAACTCCGAGAGAACGATTCCCCGTATAAAGGCCGTGAACTTAAACGGAAACGGTTGTCGGCCCCCAACGTCGGGACGTTAATTCTTTCTGTGACGGGTTTTAACGTTCCGTTTTCTGGCGTTGCCTCGCGCAACAATAATGTATGGCCGGGCGTAATCAATCATTTTTTGGCTCGTGACACGGCCATTTTCCCGGGGCCGCTATCAATCGTGACAGATTCGACGCGGCGTGTACGTGACCGACCGATTCGCGGAGCTAATCGAATTTATTTTACACTCTGTTTGAAAACGCCGGAACAAAGTTTCCGCGGCGCGGCGCAGCGCAGCGCGGCTGGCGTTGCTCGGGCTCGGGTCGGGTCGCGGGTCCGCTAACAGCCAGACGGTGTTGTCCCAATTGCTCGTATCGTGGCTCCAGATCGGGAGTGTATCGAGTCCCGGGCGCGCAAGTGATCGTGAATCGTAGGCGGGCCGGGCACGGGCCGGCGACACGGTCCGTTTGCCACATTAGAAGCAAATTAGAACGAATGAACGGCCACGAGTGGCTCCGAGCCGTCGAACCTCCGGCCGGGTTTAAGGCTCCCGATTAATGCGGGTCGATTGCGATCGACCAATTGCATTATGTCTCGCGGTGACCCTCGCGGACAGCCAAACGAGCTTAATGACGCTCACCGTACCGTGAACCGGCCGTTTCTCCTCTCTTTCACATTTGTTCTTCAATTTCAACCGAGCTATTGGTATTTCGCCATACTCGGCCGAGCCCGGTCCGTGCTTTCTCAGCCATACCGTCGAGCAAATCAGGTTCCCCGGACGTCCAGAGTCGCAGAGCGTCGCGTTACACATGGGGAAGTCGAGTTCATAGCTCGGCCCGAGGCAGAAACGCGGAATTCTAAGTGAATTCCGGCCGGGCTAATGGCGTTTGTATTTTCCGAATGCTGTGTTTGCCGAATGACCTCGATCCCCCCGCATGCCAACCCCGCAGACTCCCGCAACCTCGTCGTCCTTTTTATCATGACGTTTGACCTCCAGACCAGCCGTTACTATCGTTTTCTTAGCAGTTGCAAAGGAACCTATTTTGAGACACTTTTTCGGGTGTATAATATTGCCATCGATTCTATTACGACTGAAAAGCTTTATTGTCGAATATTTACACTGCTGTTCGATAGATTGTGTAGTAAACTTTTAAATACTTATCACATATATCAAATTTTCCGTCGGATTTATATTTAAATTCATTACGTTATGTGTAATATAAAATAAAAATAATATAATATTATATTATACAAGAAAACTTTTTCTGAGGATATTATATTATACTGAATGGATGGAAAGAAAGCAACAGATATGGCAGTGGAGCCGATTACTGTGGATTGAGCATAATTAACTTTATATTTACTGAGTAAGACGTATCCAATTTATTTACTCTTCCATTTTGATTATTTCCGAATAAAAAATAAACTAAGAGCAGAGGAATTGGCCACCCCACCCGACTCTGCTACTCCACTTATAAAAATAATGAGAAGACTGATGATCCTTGTGCATTTATAACAAGTCTTTAAAATACAAGAAAACTAACAAGGTAAAAATTCACAAGTTATAATAACATTTCTATTGTATTCGCTCAATAAGTATTCGTTTAGTTAATAAAGCCAACTTTTCGTTCATCCTAATTTTCGCAAAATGACGTGTGAAAACAAGAATTTGCATAAAGATCTGCGCTCTAATAATGGTATTGCTACCTTATAAAAATGATGAAACTACTACCTTACAGAAATGATGAATCATCTTATAAAAATAACTCGACTGCTACCTTACGAAAATGTCGAGGCTGCATTTATTTAAATTTCGCGCCACCTCCTATTCAATCGTTCTATCCGATTTCCCGCGAATGCGTCTCCATCATTTCGATAATTGCGAAATAAAACGTCCAAAATCAATCAGTTGACCAACGGTGGTAGGTTCGGTGTTAATCCACGTCGTCGCCGGTTTACCTTTCCAGGAACCCTGGCGAGGGCGCGCGCGCGCACGCGATTTATCCCGGCCTCGCGGCCCATCAATTTCTCCAGAGAATAAATGCTGAAATTTGCAGAAGTTTCCGGAGCGATTGCTCGCCGGAGGAGCCGAAGATTTTCAATTTCGTTCGGTGATATATCCGACGTTTTCAGAGGGCTCGCGGTATCACCATCGCCACGAGCAAGAACCTCTGCCCGTTTCAAACGGCTTCGCTCCCCTATTTCTTACGATTATACGGTCAAGCGTGGAAATGCTCGCAGAGGTGCGCCGCCACTTCCGTGAGACAGAGAGAGAAAAAGAGAGAGAGAGAAAAGAAGCAAAGACCGATGTGAATTACGGAGTTGTTTTCCCGACGTTGTACTACCCCGTTTACATTTTCATGGAGAGGCGGAATGAAGGAAACGAGTTCCTTCTGGGATTCTAACTGGCTATTTGCGACGGTTTGCGGCGAGATGAGTGCGCGATTCTGCGAAGCTTTACGCACAGAATATTGCGTGCGTCTCATTTAGGAGATCGCAATATAGAAATGCCAGAATTTCTGCTTCCTTCGGTTTTTCTTCGGGGTCCAACATGTCCCACGGTCACTCGAAAATCTGGCATAAATAATATTACTCGTAAATTAACGTATAATTTATAACGTTTTTAATTATAAATATTTATGTTGAAATTACAGCCGTGCAAAATTAATTTTGCGTGTAACTGTGGTTTCACAATGTCGACAATGATTTCTTAACACTGGATCTACCGAACCAATGACTGGTTTCTGCTTCCCACTTTTACAATTTCCGATATGAAAAAAATGTTTCTATGAGAAACTTTTACATAAACTTCTGTGTTCAAGCATATATTGTAATAGAGATTACAGGAAGTTTAAATAAGTTCAAGCTTGTCGTTGTTATAAAATATTATACATTGGTCGCGTTCAGGGCTCGTTCAATTGTAGCGTTAATGCTGCGACAGATCTTGCAATGTAATATGGATCATTTGATTAAATCTGAAATAGTATTTTACTTTATCTGTACTATTATACGAGTCTTGATGAAATATATACTACATATACCGACCACGAGCACTGCAGGTGGAAGTACTAAAACGCCAGCCGATAAGTAAAATTGTCTCTCAAATCTGATATACCGTATCCTGCATATATCATACCCTATTACGTAACATTTACGCATAGATAGTCTTCTCATAGCATGTAATTACGCATGCAATTACACGTGATAATAATCGAATTTAATTGAAGTACACACGTGGCAATTGACGTTCAAGCGGGAACAGTTAATTTACACCTTAAATGAATTAACTAATTGTGTAATGCTATTATTACCGAATAGTATCGCCACT
The DNA here is from genome assembly GCA_028455555.1 of Augochlorella aurata. Lineage (NCBI taxonomy): Eukaryota > Metazoa > Arthropoda > Insecta > Hymenoptera > Halictidae > Augochlorella > Augochlorella aurata. Next base: position 7,851,497 of record CM052153.1, on the reverse strand, counting down.
ATGGAAGATCGTATTCGATATCTGTTGCTGTAATTGTTAACAATAGCGGACGGCTTATCTCCGCGTTTCTATCAACAATTGCCCCTGAACATCGAAGCGAACTCGAAGATCGTATTTCGGTGCAACTGTGATCCTGTTATTAACATCGTTTACACGAACGGAAATTTATAAAAATCACGAAGAAGCAGCTTGGAGTTCGCAGAACACGAAAATCAGGATTCGAAATTTTAATGTTTAATGTGACAATTATTTACAGTGTACGACGCTTTCTGCGTTGATAACAATTGCGACATCGCTATCGAAATTAACATATCTCCTAAACTAATGATTATTTAACGTAAATAGGCTAATATCGTTTCGTAAACAATATCGTGATGCATCAACTGAAGCAATAAAAAATATATGATTCCATTTTAAAAAAAACGTTTATATGTTCCCTACACGTCTACACGTCCTATACAATTTTATCTGGGACATTTTTCGCCACGAGAAATAATAATGACGCAAATCTAGACCCACCCGGTATAATTTAAATGTTTTAACAAGTGCGATGTAGGTGAAAGAAACTATTTAATCTGTCGGGGACTTCGGACGTCGCTTTGACGGGCACAGTAATTGGCACACTTGCCCCAGTAGATTACGTACGAAATTTTCGCACGTAGTCTGGATCGTTATTTTATTAAAACGAGTTTAACGTCCCGAGTGAAACAGAAGTCGTGGACAGCGTAAATGGCAGCTGGATACCAACAAGCGTTTAATAAGCAGCTACCAATTAATATAGTTATTTGCTAAGCACAGTTGCCTCATTCTCGGCGAAGAAGTTCGATAAATCCATATCCCGCGGCGAAGCCCATAAATTCTTCTCGCGCACGACTCTATAAACATAAAGCTCTCTATCCGAGGTAAGTTGACAATTTTTCCGATACGACACTTCGCGGACCATTCTCAGCGTCGACTGTTTATATCCGCAGTGGTCGTCTCTTTAGTTATTTAGTAGCACGAACATACTGAGGAGCGTAACTATAGCGCCATCCTTATTTTTGAGTATTTCGGACTTGTGGATGGGAATGCGAAAAAGTCGATCACACGAGGTGAAAGGGTACGATGGGTACGATGAGATCGTGTAAATATCTATGAAGTTGCTTTTATGTGAGACAAAATATATATATTATAGTGAACTGTACTGTACTATGCTATGCTTTGCTCTAGTATGCTATGCTATGCTGTATTATGCTATGCTTTGTTATGCTATGCTATGCTTTGTTATGCTACGCTATGCTATGCTATACTATGCTATGCTATGCTATGCTATGCTATGCTATGCTATGCTATGCTATGCTATGCTATACTATGCTATAGTATAAAAAAAATAAAATTATATAGTATAAAAATAAAATTAAAAATGTTTGAAACATTGATGTCTCTCGAGACTGTACGTAATAGAAAATTGTAACATCGTATGGCAAAAATTGAAGCCATAAACTTGCGAGACTCGAGTACGCAAACATGCATCGATATTGGAAACGCGCAAATTAATTTCAGATATTGAACTGTTTTAAATTAAATAACTTATTTTATTGATAATCTAGCAATATTTTCGGACGAAAGAAAACTCGCCTCATATAATCGACTCTTTCGTAAAAGTGAGGATGGTGCTATAGTTATCCTCCTCAGCATAGTTTATATTTTGAGATCCGGAGATTAGTTATAGCCAAGTGGTGCCGTAAATATGTACGACCGCGTCCGGGCACGCATTATAGGCGAGCACGTTTGTATGTACGTTTAACATTCCATATTCAGAAAGCCCCCGCGGCATAGATGGTCGATTCCGATTTATGGTGCACCGAAGCATTCGCGGAACGCCAGATTTATCGTGTGCCGCAACTCGGACCTTACTGAAACCCGGCCGATACGTCTTTGATCTGTTCGTCGAATATTTATGAAAACAATACCGGCACCGAACGTACGAGCCTGATCGGGTTGATGAATTGTTCGAAACCGAGGGACTTAATGAACGCCGGCTCCCGCTACCCGCGCCCACACCCCCTTCGACACGTCCGAACGAATCTTCGCGCAGCAAATCGCGCATAGTGATCTCGCAAAGATCTACGGCGTCGTGGATTACTGCACGCTAAATCACGAGAATGCGATAGTGAGGATTAACGGTACGGACACCGGAAAACTGCTCCATGAGGAATGAATCCCGGCGATTCTATGGTGTTTTACTCGTTTATTTTAACAATAGGTCTGCGGTACACCGACAAAGAACTTCGCGTCGCTTTATAGACACGGTGTGTGCTCACGATGTTCACAAAAGTTGTCACAGTAGACGGCGAACGAGCTTTTTAACCAGTTAAGTGTGTTTGACGACTATATCCGTCATGGAAATGTGGCAGAAATTTGACGACTATATCCGTCATGCGTAAAATTTTGTTACAATTTGATATTTAAATTGTAATTCTGACGAAAACTAAATTATATTCGTAAATTTTAATATGTTTAAAGTGTTTAGAGGTCAATACGAAATGAAACAAACAAATGAAAATTATAAATAATTTGAGTTGGATTCGTCTTTTTGGATTCGTCATCGCTTGATTATTGCGACACACACTGGTGGGCGCTTTGCAAAGAGATCGTCACAGTTAACTGGTTAACAGGAATTTATAATGCATTTTGAAGATATTCTTGTAGACTGCAAACTTGTACGCAATGATCATACCTGGGAGATAAAGTCGAAAGTATTGTGAATTTTCTAGTATCGAACGATTGATCGATGGAAACAATTGCTTTTGAAAAATTTACGTCGCCACGTGACATTGCTGGGAGAACGATATTCGGGTCAGTTTTACGTCGAGTTCCGAACGGAGGCAAGGCCATATTTTTGAAAAATTCAGGTTTGCAACGTGTTATTACGTTGCCTGGCAAGTAATATCGACTTTGTAGACCCTCATGTGCCAAGTTCTCCCTCCACGAGCTATTGTCAGTGTCTACCGAGTTTCGCGGGACGCCTTCATATTTTGAACGTAGATCCGGTTACCTCGAGAGCGTATTCAAGCGGATATGCAATGTATGTTCGCACATAATTTCGTCAAAGCGAGCGATGCATATTGTTCACCATACCGTCCCTGTTCCGGAGATAATATCTTTATTTTAAAATATTGACGTATAAACTGACGTGGAGCGTCGGCCGGCCACCTCGCGCACGATGATTTTTATGCGTTTTTAATATGACGTAGTGCTGGAAAAAATGCTCGACGTATATATTTCGTATTATCTTTCGATCTGCCGGGCATTGCGCCTCTATGCTGCTCTAACTGTTCTAAAAATCTTCCGTAAATTTATGGTGACCGAATGACAGGCCTCGATGGAATGCAAATGGCACAGCTGATACTGTATTAATTTATTTAACGTTTTATGCAACATCCGTCAGAGACATAGCAGTTGTAATTTTGAAAGAATATTGAGCAAGAGTCATAGTTTATTTCTTACATTCTTGTGTAATTATGCGATTGATAGTGTAATTATATTGAAAAATAGAGCTGTGCTGATGCTTTTGTTCACGTTTTGTCAATGCGTGAAGTAGTAGAAGATTTAGTTCACATTAAATTGTATAATATCAATGCTATATTGAATCTTCTGCGTTTATCTCGACGGAAAATGTTGCTAAATTATACGTATCCCATATGCGAAGGGCAACAACATAGTCTTCTAGTTATGTTATCGTTGTCTTTCACAGTAAACATCGTCCGCGAGCAAAATTACAAACACAGGATGTATTCGGTTGAATCTGACAGCACAATGCTGCAGCATTTGTATCCTAAACTTACTCGGACACACCCTAAACATGGTGAAATCCTTTTAACACGTTGAGCGCCGACAATCGACTACAAAAATTTTTACAAAATCAGAGCAATTTGATTAGTTAAAGCGAAATTAGAAAGTTAAAATTGATCATAGGGGATGGCATTAGAACTCTTTCGCATCTAAAACATCCTAGACAAATTCAGCTTATTTGGATATGTTAAAATGAAAATGAATTGTCAAAATTGTTTAAAAATTAGCGTCACCTATATTTGGGCGCTCAACGTGTTAATTAGAACATTGCAATGAAACGAAGACAAACTTCAAAACAAAAATGTGACGTAGTCATCGTTATTGAAAAATTGTATTTTTTTATATACGAATTGAAACTTTAAGACTCGTTACTTCATTACATCATGGAATAATTGGTAAGCAAATTACACGGTAAACGACTTTTCAAGTCCTTTTTCATATTAGTTTCTTTTTAGTTATTAGAGAAGATTTTAAAACTATTATTAAAATCAGTAAAAAAAATATAGTAAAAGAGCGATTCGTATTTTTGTAATTTCTGTTTGTTACAACCGAGTTGGGCAATGTTTATGTTGCAGGAACGTCTGTTGTCTAGTTACTAGATTACTCGAGAAGTAAAACAGCGAAAGAGAAGACAAAGAGCAAGAAACGCTTGAAATTTTTACAGCAACTCTTGTCGAGAGATATGCCACGGAGCTGCAGCGGTAAATTCGTTTCCAACAAACATATCGGTTTTCCCGATGACATTTTCTATCGCGGAACGTTATAAACGAACGCCGATATTATCGCTAAAAAAATTCGCCCGGAGTACAATCAATATTTGTTCGACAAATAGCTTCGATCACGCCTTTCGCGGCTCGCGGAAAAAATGTCCATTGTTATCGGGCGCACATAATAGGTAATCTGTAGCGCGGCTCTATTTATGCCAACAAACTTTTCCGGTATCAGAACTCAATTGTTCGATACATTGCGGAATTAGCGATCCTGTTTATTTAGTGCTACGTGCAGCATACGCAGCCTCCCCATTGTTGCAACAGCAATAGCTTGGTTTGAATTGCGTGATCCCGAATGCTGCGCATTGAAATCGATATGTCGATAGAATTAATCTGCCGGTAACGCGCGATTCTGTTAGGTTAAATAACAAACGGTGTCTTTTCTTGCGACCAAGATCAAAGTATGTTCGCTGATTCCTCGTTTTTGCAGCTTCAATTTGCATCGCGCTCTGTCCGGCAGCGGTACGTGTTTCGAAGCTTGATAGATTGCTCGAAAACTGGAAATCTGTCTGTTACAAAGCGATGCTAGTTTTGACGAGCGGCTACCCAAATGCAACGCGTGATGCGATCTCTGCGCGTACGTGATATTAATTATAAAATGGGGCATTGAGTCTGCTCGCTAATGAAAAACAGCGTGCGGTAATTATTTACCGGCTCGTGTATCAACGACATACTCGGTTTCGCATAACGTTGATTAAATGATAAATTAAACATTCCGATATTGACAATACTTAACGCAGTCGTGTCGAAAAAACATATTGGCATACTGTCTGTTTGTTACGACTGTGTAGGTATGTGATTATCTTTTTCTTTTGATAAAATTATTCAGTGATTTTTACTGCAGTAAAGCATACGTTTCAGTTACCTCGCAGAAATTATAAAATTATTCTTGTTTATAGTACTCAGAGGATCGAAGTGTTATACACGTTGTAGATAATCTCTTCCGCATTGTTGGTAATGTCTTCGTCTCGCACGGTTTTCGAAATTTCCTGCCGAAAGAAACTTTCGGTCACGAGAATCGCTGCTGTTAGACCGCATGCTATGTCACCATTTTTGCAGTGGTCGGTCTGCACGCAGATGTTTCCGCAACTTTTACTACATTGTTGTTGCATTCTGTGCACAATTCCCATTGGTCGCGTCCCAACGGAGCTCCGAAAACACTATTACAATCCTAGTTTCTTTATCGATGCGATTAAATAATACGCCATTAGAACAGGCAGCTGTAAATGCTGGTCGAATATTAATTATTTTCTTAGTTACGCCGATCTCGCACGGTTGGTTAATTATTCAATTGTCGCTTAATATAGGAATTAAAGCACATCAACTACGACCACAATTAAATTACATTTTCGCAGCAACATAATTATCGATCCCAATATAAAGCTCGGTTTTGAACGATGTAATTAATTGCAGTGGTTAACAAGTTTGGCTAATCCAATCACGTTCTCGAATTTCTCCGCGATTTCTTGACTAATTACTGACTTTCGAAACACGTGCGAAAGAGAAACGCGGTAATCGTGGAATGATAGATAAACAATCTATGTGTATTTGTAAAGTTGCATTATGAAGCCTTCGCGGTGTCAGCTTACGATACAATGTAATAATTTTATTTAAAATATAACGTCGATTCGATGAAACTTGTTCATTCGATATTGTAACCGGAATTATACTAATTAATATTATACTAATAAATACTTATTGATGTAGTCAATAAATTTCAGGAACGTTATTACAATTACAGTTGCGCATGTAATTCAGTGGAGATGCTTATACAGGGTGTCTCACATAACTCGAGCATCTAAAACATCTCGCTTGGTTATTGTGATAGGAAAAGATGCCTCAGGAAAATCATTTTCTTTAGTAATTGAATTTCAGATCCGTCCTGGTCTAACTATAAAAAATAGGGATTTACATAATCGTCTGCAGTCCAGTGACGACGTTTAGTTCAAGGCACGTGTGACGAGTGACTTCGTGGCCGCATGTTTCCTGATCTACAGTCCTTATTGGACGATATAAATCCATGGTCGGCTGAGTTATATCACGATGCCGCTCAAGAAAGTTCGCCTGATCGACGAGCTGTGGAAACGAAAGAGAAAGAGTGTGTGTGTGTGTGTGTGTGTGTGAGTGAGAGAGCGAGAGAGAGAGAGAGAGAGAGCAACGTAGAACGAACGAAGTCGAGCATGATTTAAGCCGAGGATTAACGAGGGAAAATTTTCGAAATCGATGTATAGCAAGCGAATATCAGCGACGGGAATTATGGGGTCACAGGGCCTGCCAACAAGACTAATTTTCTCGGACATTTCAATAACTCGGAATCCAATATCCCAACTGCGAAGAACGAAGAAAAGAGCCTCGAAACGGACTTGCTCGGATTCTCCGCCGGCGAATAATCAGCAAAGAATTTCACCGTTTTCTGCCTGGACCAAACCTTCGACCGTGATTATTTCTTTTAAACACTTCAGTCTTTCGAGATTCGATAGTCCAATTATGAAATAGCGGGCTCCTTTTTGCGGGTTCTGGGCTCATGATTTCAATTATAAGGTTTATGGGGGGATAGTAATTAAAAATAGACCTGCTTCCCGATATAGTTATTTGCATTGGTCCAACATTACCTCGAGGCTCTCTTATATTTTTAATTAATTAATCTCCGAACAGAGATGGGTAGTTTCCGATCAATATTTACAACGTCGAGCTTGGAATCGGAAATAATCATTCGACTTATATCCTAGGTCATACGTTCACCATATTATCATGATCGATTTCTGCTTCAAATAGTTTCTGGATCAGGATAACAAATTTATTCCATGATTAAAAATATTCCCGAACACAAGGATCAAGGAAGAAGCGCATAAAATTATGCTCGTTAGTAAAACCTAACTGTGACGCTATTTTATATATTTATTTATTTAGTATCAGCGGGTCAAATGTCTCCTCACCTATCTATAAAAATTCAACATAATAATAATAATAATAATCACAGTAATAATAAAATAATAAAATGAAAACAGTGGTTACATGTGCTCATAAAAAAGTATTAAAAACAGGAACCAAACTAAGAGATAGCACGCCTCGCATAGAATATGATTACAATAAACAAAGCAATTAAATTATTAAATTGTCTCATATTATTATTATAGTTATAATTATTCCACTAACCGCAAGGAATAGTCCAGTCGATACACGACATGCTTCTTCTCCTGAGATTTGCAAAAACGCTGTGCAGCTACAAAGCAGTACCATCAACTCCAAACAATGAACTTCCCACGTTCCGCCTGAAATTAACAATCACTCTGCAGCATAACTCAGCAAGAAGGGAACATCGATAAGCACGAAACTTTCCGAAATTTCGTTGCGACGAGATCCGGGCCCGTCGTCCCCATCTTCCGCCACGCAGCCTCGATTCTTCGGCCGGCAAACGGCAACGGTCGAAGCCGAATCAGAAGCGCTTCCGGATGCCGCGCAACAACTAAGTTCGATTAGGAACCCGCGCAATTCAATTTTATCGCGATCGCGATGCGAGGTACGTCGCGCGGCATCCCCTTGGAGGAGGAGCGATCGTGTGTAGCGGAAGTTGGTCTCCAGCATCCGTGGATCAGCAAGTTGGTCGTCGGATCGGGCACCGGGAAGCAAAGCGACCGCCGGTGGTTGGTTGTATCTCGGTCAAGCCGCAGAAATCTGAAATTATCGAGGGTAGGAGGGTAACGAGGAAAGGGTGAACGGAGGGCTCGGTCGAGGGTGGAAGCGGGAAGGAGGAAGGAGAGGGTGTTGCGGCAGAGGTAAGACGGGCGGCGGTCTCGATCGTGGAGGTGAGCGATGGCGAGAAAAAGAGAGGCGCGCGAGGGTGAGGTCGGGCGACCGAGAGCAACGGAGGGACCGGGGGACAAAGGAAGCGAGAGGGGGCCAGTTTGGTGGTGTTGAAGGGGAACGGGGGCGTGCGTGTATTATGGGGAAACGTTGGAGGGCGCAGTCTCGGCTCGCGCGCCGGGCATTCGCGTTCGCGGGCCGCGTGTTCGTTGCTCAGTTTCGGTCCAGGCACAACTGCACGCGCTCTCTCGCGAATCCGCTTGGTGCCCTCCGCGCGACAAGTCCCGAGTGCTCGACCTCCGCGCGCTCGTTCGCGCGTGTGAGACCCGTCATCGGCTGCTAACAGGTCCAGAAGGATAATTATTACGAGGACCCGGTCGAAACGACGCAGGAAACACAGGGAACAAAAGTTCCCGGAGAGCATCGGCGACAGTGTCCGCTATGGCAGCTGCGGGACGCGATTAGCGTCGATCGCTTGCGCGAGTGACACGCGCGACCACGCGACCAAACGATCACCGAACCACTCCGCGGACCTCTTGACGCGACGGTTGTGCTCAAGCGTTCAGTGATCGGTCTGCTCGACCCACCGGTGCTGGCTGTCTCTCGCCTCTCTCGCGGCGTCGCTTCTTTGACGCGCGAGAGCCGAGGCCTCGGTCCGATTCCGCGCGGACCAGATCCGCTCGACAGCCTGGCAAGTAATTACGCTCCGGATCGATAGCGACACTCGCGATCATCGTTAGAGGGCCCACACTCGTTAGAGTCGCCGGCGGAGGACTCCGGCCGGACGTGTCGCGGCGCACGTGAACGCGCGAGCCGCGTTTCAAACGTTTTCGCGGGTTCAGTGAATCGATTCCCCGGGACCGCACGGACGACCGTGGCCCCGCGATCCCTGGCTACAGAGATACCCGCGACGAGAAACCCTCGCGAGAGATAGCTCGCCGCGTTCGGTCGCGACATCGAGAAACGCGAGAACCACGAGAACCGCGCGGCGATCGGCAGCGCGTGCATCCGACGCGGCTCGGAAATATTCAATCGGTTGCAGCGGCCGGTCGACCAGCCCGCTCTACGGATCGGTCTGGCCTCGCTCGCTTTTGTTCCGGCGCTCGAGCACCGGCCGATTTCACGGCAGAAAAATATTTCCGATTAATTCCCGCGTGCCTGTCGTTCCTACGGTCCGGTTTCTCGTTTTCGACGCGCCGGCTCGGGCTGGTCCGAGCGGATGCTGGCCGGTGGTCGATCGACGATTAAACGGCCGCGTGTCGTGTTTACCTCTGCCAGGAATTCAAGTCGCTGGGGGCCGGGTCTCGTGTAAAGTGACGCCACGATTCGGTGGCGAGTCGCGCGCGGGCCTCGACGTCGTTCTACCGCGAACAGGACCAGCGAGAACCAGCGATGACGATGCTGCTGCTCGCCGTTTGGTGGCTGGTCTACGCCTCTCCGGTGATTTCCGCCGTGCAACGGGCGAAGGAGCTCGGTGATGGAAAAGGTAGGCGGCTTCGGGCATTAAACCGCTCTTCCACTTTACAGCCTCCCTTTTCCTGCGAGGGAAAGAACCGCGCTCTGCCCGCCTTCCCCTGTATACGCGCGTGTCTACCCGTCTCCCTTTTTGTGCGGGTAACTGTACGGACTGGCTGGAACAAAGCTCCGGATAGGGACGATTACGGAATGAGAAGCGGCAGACGATAACCCGACGAGAGACAATCGCAGAGTCGCGCAATAAGGATACTCCCCGCGCGCGGCCCGCTATAATGGGGACTCTGCCTTTCGAGATATCCCTGTAAACCGTAAAGGAGAACGTTACGAGGCTCAATGACGCAAGATTTGCACTTTATTAAAAGACTCCGGCCGCGAACGGCCCGGCATTAAAGAGTCGAAACGCGGTCCCACAGCTTTCGCGATACGGGCTCGCTGTTTCACGGTAGCCTGCCATCCTGTTACCCGCACTCTCTCTCTCCCCTCACCCTTAAGTCGATTAAAATGAAAATAACCGGCTCGATACCGATCCAAGGTAACACCTCCGGCAAATGGCTATTCGTTTACCTTCTCGTCGAAAGGAATTAATCTCCATTGTGTACTCGCCCCTCGGTGATTTTAAACGAGCTACCAATTAAAATCGGCTTGATCGACGCCCTACCAATTGCAACACCGTCGATACTGTGGGGAAGGTTGGTGGCCTCCCATAGCGTAGCTCTCGTAGCTTGACTCTAGCAGCCTAACTCTCGCAGCGTAGTTCTCGTCGAATTATACCCCCGTAACGTCGCTGTCGACTCTTTTCTTACTCCGTTCCGTCCTTTGCTTTGAACTCTTCGCTTTATACCTTCTTACTACGAGCGGCATAGGTATCGGTGGATGCACGTGAATGACGATCCGCGTTTATCGAGCGTAAAATTTGGATTTGCTTCGGTGCCGTAACGGTTGCTCGAGTTTACGAGGTTTGCAAAGCACTCCCGGAAATTTCGTGTACAACCGACTGGTCCCCTATTACCAACTTTCGCCCGTGTTCCGTTGCCCTTGGAATCTAATTGTTCGGGAAAAAGACGACGGGATCGTTCCTCCTCGTCGATGGGAACACGAGAATCGTTTGTCCGCGAGCTGCGACGACGCCCGACCGGCGACCCGCGATAATTATGGATCGACACTTACGGGTCCGCTGTACCATGCGAAATTAGGGGAAATTGCAGACCTTTTCCGTGGAACGATCGCTCGAGCTTCGATATAAAATTTGTTCCGGGCGACGGCTAGTTTCGTTTGTGACGGCGCGATAATTAAAGTCGCGCGAATGTGCCAATTATGGATCGCTTCGAGTGTTTCTGCGTGGCATCGGTGCTTCCTGTCGTGTTCCGGTGAAGGATATTTTCTTTCGTTCGCGAAGTTTTGGATGTTCATAACGTCGAGTGTTGTCCAGGCGATGTGATCGCCGCGAAGTGCGATTGCAAAATGCGTGGCAGTTGGAAAACTCGCTTTCGAAAGTTGCAGTTCGTGTTAGAATCGAACGAGGAGGAGCGATAGTGAAAGTGGGAAAACGTTCGAGTGATTACGGACTGCAGTGTCTACGAATTTCCTGCTTTTTTAAGCCTCCTATCGTCTGAAACAATGGGATTGTGATCCGGATTGAACGCGTTACGAGTCATTTGACAATTTTTGTGCTCGTTCGGAGTGGAGCACTCGGTCGATGGAACAATCGAGTCGTTGGATCGTTAAGTGTTTCCCCAGGATGATGCATTTCGTCCGTATCGCCGAAAGACGGAACAATTTCCAAGTTTATTTAATCGAAACGGTGAATTAACCTGCGCGAACTTCGCGAGCGAGTTCGCTGTTACACGGGAATCGAATGCTCGTACTTCCATTAATGTTTGTTGAATCACGTGAAATTCGAGAATGATTTTATACAACGAATCGCGACGCATGTTCCTTCGGAAGGCGCACGGATCGCACCGTGAATCCTGCGTGTCATTTATTTTTCTGGGACGGCGTGAATAAATATTTACGACCGGTTTATTACGACATTATTAAAGCGCAACTCTGCTTTGCTGTCGCGTGGTTGGCTTCTCCAGTAATTCATACTTAATATTCTTCATTGCAAGCTTCTACAGCATCCATGCAGCAATATACACGTGGACGTATATTTCACGGTGTGATACTCATCGCACGCGTGCTTCGGCTATCTTGTTACCGAGGTTACGTGTACACTGAAATGTATTTTAATCCGGATCTCCGTTCGCGTTTAACAATTCATTCGAGACTACGTTGATTTCCAAGTTCAATTAGTTTTTCTTAACGGAATTACACGATTTTCACGTTTTCGAGCTTTCTAAGAGTATCTCGATGATAGAGACAAAAAAGTACAGTATATTTTCTCCGATTGTCCTCGAGCTTGTAAACTAGAATGGACAATTTGGGGAGAGGAGATGCGATTGTTCAAGCCTCGCGGGTCGTTTTTATAGTTTTCGATTCGAACAATCATGTCTCCTCTTCCCAAATTGTCCAGTTTTGTTTACAAACTCAATTGGGGAGAATTTACTGTATATTTATATTGATTATAAATTCTCGATACTTCTTCCTTCTATATACTTGTAATAATCACTAACCATGATCACACACATATATAATATAATATATTATAATCGTTAATACATAATAAGTATGTACAACAGTAATCGCTAATTGCGACTACATTATTTATGCTATTCTAAAAAGAAGACGCATTAGAAGCTCGCTAACATTAACACTCGATTCACGAAGCACTAAAATCAATCATTTTATATTAGTTTATAAAAGTAACGATGAGACGTCTATTCTGTTTTATTTTTATAAGTGTATCTCTGCATTCTAAATAATCGTAAATTAACAGATTTATGACTCGTTATTTTTACGAGTGAACCCAGTGTTAAACAAATGTACGAGGTCGGAGGTTACTCATCGTAATTCTCTGGTAGCAGAAATTACTGATAACATCCGGAACTTGTGTCAACAAAACTTCTGTTATTATTATGTAGAACTGACTGCTGCCAAGTGCCACAGCGAATCTTAAAGACGATGAACATTACACAGTATCCGACATTCTTTAATAAAGTGGACACGTAGGATACCGGAACGTGATTTGTATCGTCAAACTGAAGATTTTCCGTAGTTGCTGTATAGCAATCTAGAAAACACAGACGGCTTCAACGAAGTACAATAATCTAGTCATACCATTTGCATTAATTCGAATTATGCACATGCAGCGAGCCCATTAATATTCGGACACCCTTTAAAACGCAATAGCTTTTTTAAAACTGGACTATTTTTTTGATGGATTTTTTTTTAGATGATAGACGAAGAGATTAGTATAATAGACAGTAACTAAACTACTTTGTTACAATTTTGCTATTACTTGGAATATAAAAACTCTCGCTTTTTAATTTTTTATTCGAGCCTATAGCGAAGTTTAAAAAATGCATTTTATAGATCCCGCCAGGTTTTGTGGATCTCATCGAAATCGGTGAATGCAAAGTCAAATTACACGCGCCGAATGATTTGCAAATTTCTGGAAAACTACAAATGAAAAACTTTCTTGAAAACTGCAAATTTCTCACGTTTATTGGTGGAAAATCGGGACAAAGCTGTAATTGATGTAATCTTTAATTGTTTACAGCTCGTTCCAAGGTCAACCGATTTCGACGAAATTTTCAATGCGCACTTGAGTTATCGAGATCTACAAAACGCATTTATTTAAATTTTCGTTACAGGCTCAGATAAAAACTGCAAAAAACAGGAGTTTTTATTTTGTTTTGCCATTCCAAATAGTAGCCAAATTTTAATAAATCATTTTAATTACAGTCTATCATCTAAACAAATGGTTTACTTCTCATCCAAAAAAAATATCTCGTTTAAAAGGTGCACAAATATTACCGGGAGCCACCGTACGCACATTTGGCAGCAGAAACTATCCATTCGCACGTGGTCACGACTGAAATCACCAACGACAGGTTGTCGGAGAATAATCCTTATCCGACGATTTCCATGAAAAGTGAAACCAGCGTGCCAAATAAAAGACGTTCTCGCTACGCCTGAAATCGAAATTAAATTCCGTGCTTGTTAGAAACTAATTCGATTTGATTCGGTCGCAGCGGCGGCAAGAACAATGTTTCACGAAGGACATGAAAAATTGATTGGCGCGCGACGGACGAATCGATCACGGAGTATAGAGATTCATTGTTCCTACGCAAAATCCGCGGACGTCTCGCGGACGAAATAAGACGGTTATAAAAGCAGCGCGGTGCTCTTTGTCTCGCGGCGGACAGTTTGTACAAGTTGGAACTCGCCGGTTCTTCCAGCGCGCAAAAGTTTCCGAAAAAAATGAAACTCCATTTTCCGGTGTACAGCGGCGTGGACGGAACAACCTGTTCTACGGCGGGAGAATTAAGAGGCCGACGCGGAAGATAACATTCCTGCCGGCGGTAAAAGTATCTAATAGAACGCGAACGAAATCTGGAGGACTGTTTAACCGTTGGAGGCAATAATAAAATACAATTCCGGCCGGCATAACGACAAGCCGGAACTGCCGAAGTTTTCCAAGAAATTTCATCACGCTTGCAGTAATTCTTGTCCCGTTCTCTCCGGCGGCAGTTGCTCTCTCTCTCTCTCTCTCTTCTTCTCTCTCCCTCCTTCCCCCTCCCTCTTTGTCTCGAATAAAAAGGAGGTAATTTGCCGGGTGTGTTCATTTGTTGAACTAGCACGCCGTGTACGAACTGTTCCACGCTACACTACTGTTCCATTGTCTCGCGAAACGTTGCTTTATTTTACAGGAGTTTTATAAAGACACGCTTCAGCGACACACGCTGATGCACTAGATGCAGTTGTTCTTCGCGGCCGGGCCGCGCGCACAATGTTGCGGTTTTTCTCTGAACGTGACTTCATCAACGCGTAATCCAACGGAATGTCACGCCGCGTTATGGTCGGCTCGTCCCTGTTAGCTTAATTTACCAGAAATTTAACAAATACCGGTATGTTTTGCGCTAACGAAGCCGCCCGGAATCACCGACCTTAGGATGCGTGTCACGTCGCCGATTAGATTCGCCGCAGTTCTTCGAACGCGTGTCGGACACCTGGAACCTACCTGACGAATTAAGTCGTTGCATATGGAAACGAACGAGTTACTTTAGTTCGTGTAAAGGCTCGCAGTCCGACGACGTAATACTGGTATTATGGCGAAATATTGTCGTAATACCGAGTAGGTTGAATTTGATACAATTTCGATTTCCTAAAATTGTTGCAAAATGGAAGACGCTCTTATCTCCCACTCGTTGCGACTCGCGAAGAAAATTTGTACTCTGCACAAGTATACCTGTGTTATTTATGTAAAAGTATATTGAAGTAGTTGCGGAGTTCTTTGCGTTCTTAGAAATGAATCGTAGAAAACGTTTAGTAGCAGATATAGTAATTGAAGAAGCTACTGACGATCAAGCTATTAGGTCTACTTGGAAATGGTATTTATAAATTACCATTACGCTGACTAGAGGGCACAAGCAGTGATGGAAATAATAGTGTATAGTAAATATTATCAAGTGTATAACAAAAGTGTAGACCTAATATTTCGATTATGCGTATTCTTTTGTACTTCTAATGATATTTTTAATCGTATGCAATCAGATCTGGACATAATTATATTTGAAATTGCAGCGATATTTATAGATACTGAGCGAAATGGCGAGTGCGCATTAATCAGTGTGCTTCGATTGATAGCAGCCATTGAAAATTGTCAAGATCATTCATTAGCCAATGCTGTATATACAATATTATCGTTTCGATACGTATTCGATACATTTTCGAGATATTTTCACGTCCTCGCGAAACGCTCTGCATAATTTAAACACCCGCAATTGTCGCAACGCAAATAGCTTGCAATAGAAAATACATAGTTTATATTCGGCATTAATGTTTTCAATGGATTACGAATAAAAGACACGGTCGTATCGAAATTAGCTTTCGCACGAGAATCAAACAGCAGCGAGAGAAAAACTGTGCGACGATTCTATCGAAGTTCTTAACTACTAACCCGGAAAGTTCCAACAAAATCAGTATTTTGAGTTGCCGAAGTTCCCTTGTTAGTCCGGTCGTTCGATTTGAAAAATAGAAAATGCGAAATAAAGTGAAAGCGAAAGTGTACGGACGTTTATAGAGCTCGTCGTTATTTTCAGTTAAGATCACTCGAATCGACCCTGGAGCGCACCCTCGGATATTCAGCTGTTTAATTTGGAGAGTACAAAAGTAATTGTCGAGGGAAAACTTCAGACGCCTCTGAAATTGTGTCACGAGGTATCGGCCACGCTGTATAGTTTATTAAGGCTGCAGAGAAGTTTCGAGCTGTTAATTCCGCGTCAAATATTTAGCGACACCAAACTGTGCTAACTATGTTCCTCGAATTTTATAAACTCTTGCATTATTGCTAAATATTTGATTAATCGACGCACTGCTACCAAGGTGCTTTTTTGTTAAATCGTTGTTATGACAAGTCTAAAATATTCAGCAAAAGGTATAACATTTTGTGGAAAAAATAATGATTTGCAAGTTGAAATGTAACTAATATCAGCACTAAATAAATGACGTGGTTCTGGGCTCGAAAAAATGGTATTACAAGGAAAAGATTATTCGTTTTTATTTTAAACGTCGGGTTACATAAACAATGAAATCGTAGCCCATTAATTAGGTCAAATTAATTATAAAACGACGAATACGGGCTGCGTTTCTATGGATTTCTAAAGGCACTGTTTTCGTGCACCCACAAACATGGAAATGGTAGAACCATTAACTTTCCTCCTTCTGCGACCGCACTTTGGCTTTCGTTCGTAACAATAAATTCGAAATTGCGGAGAAGACAACAGCGGTCGCAGCGTTTCATTTGGCTTCCGAAATGTAATCAAAGGCTCGCGTTATAATTAATTTAACTATCTGTGAAATAACGTAGCAGGGTTCGATGCGATTGCGCTGTCACTGCTGCAGGCGGCATCGCAATTGTTTAATTGTTTAATTAAAAATTTGAAATCTCTCTCTCCATTCCTAAACAGCTGCGTCGAAAAAGTAATTCACCCGGCAAGAATTACCATTCGATAAATTCGACCGATTCAAGTTGCTAATTAATTGGTACAAGATATATCGGCCGTCATTTGATTGCAGAAACGACGGATGTCGTTCGATCGATCCCAGGATTTCCGTGCTAATAAATTCCGGCGAAACAGAGGGCGATTTTTAGGGTCAAATCGACCTGACACAAAGGTTAAACGTACAATCTCTGGCGTACAATAAACGCAATTAACTTGGCCGTGGAAGCGCCGAGCATCGGTGGCTAGTAGCGCAGTTAAATCTGCCACGCGGCCGCCGCTGATCCGTTATTACGAATGCAATCATTCAATTAACAGCACGTTAGGGTGTCGCAGACGACACGCCGGAAAAATGATCGGGAACCGGCCGTGAACGGTTCGTTAAACATCCCCCGATTTTACGTTAATTAGCGATTATGGAAGTAGGATCGCACTTAATTGGGACGCGTCGGTCGTTATAAAATAACGCGAGCAGATCGGCTAAATGTTCTTCGGTCTGAACCCCACCCGCTCCCTCCCCCGCAGTTGGAAACGCGTGTGACCAAACACCATTACTAATTACGGGCGCAGGACCTACCAGTAAATTGCCTCCATTAGGTACATAGTTCGTACCGCATACTTGCTTCGGCTTAACGTCGCAACAGCTGCGACTAGCTAACATACATATCTGCGCCGTGCCTGTGAATATTTATCCCTGCAAAAATAAAGTGCTTCGGTCAGAGAGAAGCAGAGAGAGAGAGAGAGAGAGAGAGAGAGAGAGAGAGAGAGAGAGAGAGAGAGAGAGAGAGTCGCCTGACGTTCGCATCTCTGATATCTTCGGAAAATGATGTTTCTAAAGACGCGTCGATTGACTATTATTGACGATCAACTATTAATTACTTACTCACTTTTATTCAGAACTTTTATTCAGAATTTTTATTCAGAATTGTAAAAAAGGGAATAACTTCTTATTCTTAACACATTCGCGTTTTACTGTACGCATTGTAACATATATTTATTAGTGTTTGTCCGACAGATGAATACGTATAACTCCTGAAAACTTCAATAAAATATATTAATTATAACAATATTCATCACATATTTAATCACGTTCACATTCATTAAAATCAGCTATCGTATAGGAAAGTTATAATTAAAATGCCCCGTCGTTAACGTGTTAACTCTTTACACTCGAATAGCGACTCTGAGACGACGCTAAAAATTGCTACTGTTTTTTAATTTTCACATTATTAAATTTGTCTATATAAATTGTGAAATAATAGAAGTCTTCCATAAGCATATACGATCGATTTCGCATGTATTAAATAAAAATAATTATACTAAAAGGAAATGCTGTAGATTGAAACAAATGCCTTCGTTTCGGAATTAAAATAGTCTGAGTGCAAAGGGTTAATGCACTTGCTCCATTTCACATGACTTGTTCGTGCAATTTATGCATACGAAATTGAGTCTATACAACAATTCCTTAAAAACAAACATATTTGATAACGCAAAAATTTTCTTACAACATCATACAACAATCTTGAGTGAGAGTCACCGTTGTAATGAATGTAAAGGGTTGAAAAAGTTATTCGGTTGTCTACATACTTCCCGCGGCGAGCGTATTGGCAGTCGAACGGTGACTCACCCTGTACACATAAACAGAGAGAAAGAATGACCGATAGCGAGAGTGAGGGAGAGAGGAAGTAGGCGGAGGAGCCGAATTAATTCGTGCATTAACGTGCGCGCCGGCGGCCATTGACGTTTTCTGGTGATTTCGGCTGGGAATCGGTCCAACAGGAATAACGTCGGAACGTCGAAAGAAGATAGTCTTTACCGGTTATTTGTCGGGGATTTTACGGTTTCTTGACAACGGAATGCCGGTTCCGGCGCTATTCCAGCCCCGCCGAAATCGTCCCCTAACTGTTCCGGCGAAAGATAATTCGGAGTTTCTTGCCTGACCTCGTGGAAAGTTGTTTTCTGTATCCGAGCTCCGGCCGGGGCTAATGCGTCCCCTTCTCTCTTTCTTTTTTCCCTGTCCGTGGGTCACGTCTTCTGTACCAGCCACGCACGGAAATCTCGAAGAGGGCAAAAATCTCCGCGCCAGTGGACCTCACGGATTTCGGTGCGCGCGATACAATCACAGACGGTATCGTATGCGGTGCCCACGCGGCGCGCGCGCACATCTTCGGAGTAAATTGGGAGGAGGGGTAGGTTGCTAAGATTAGCTTCGGAATGTTGTTTATGCTTGCAAATGAATCGCTGGCTGCAAATAGAGGTGCGTCGTTGCATGCGAATTTTTGAAAATTCGAACGAGTTCTCTGATAATTGTGACATGGCACTTGAACGGTTTGCAGCCGAGTTTCCCCAAGGGCTGAGAATACTTTCCTCGGAAAAGTAGATCGTGTACCAGAGAGTTGAATTGATCTTTTGATTAACTGACTTGATCTTCCGTTCGTAAACGGATAATTGATTTGCAATTTCTGGAGGAAGGTGTGTAGTTTTCGTATCGACAGTTGACCCCGAAAAAACAATCCTCATTTGTCTCTAAAAAGTATTCCAATCAGTGGTTAACAATTGCAACTCGTTAGTTATTATAACTGCTTTATAATAATTTAATCTGAATAATTTATAACGAGTTATCACTTTGTTAACAACAATGGCGAATGTTTAAATTAACCTATGTCCTGCACGTTGATATTTTATTTGCGACAGTTACAAGCAATTATGGTATCACTTTTACCCTATTACATATTTTTATTTTCAGAGAGGAAATTTACTTAACCCTCTTTCGATGATGCTGATTTTTTGTCATTGGTATTAAAAAGCAAATTAGGTTAAGATAATAAGAGATGGGTAATGGTTAGAAATTTAGTAAACATATTGCATCTCGCTAAGATTGAATCATTTTAGCGAACAATATCTTACCCTTCTGCAATTAGCTGTTTAAAGAGTACTCCGCGCTTATTAATTTATATTAGAATATATTTTTTAAGAAGGCACGTTAAACTGTATTTCAATTTCTAGAAAACTTTGAACGTTGGTAAGAAAACAGAAATACGGAGCACATGTTTTTTTATTAACGAGGACTCAAGCTTAAGGGACGAAACTACCCTTTGAAACGGCACTCCCGCAGCTATCTCGAAAACTGCGAAACATAAAGATAAAGATGAGTGAAATTAAAAACAAAAATGGAGGTATTACAGAGAATCTTCTGGAAAATTGAAGAATTCGCGAAACAGAAAAAGTAACTACCCTTATCTCAAATTCTACTCTTTTGATGACTAACATTAGCAGATGGATTTAAAGAGTCCACTCTTTGTCATTCTGCCACTGTTATCATTCTTTCCTATATAGCGATCTTATTATACACAAAGATACATACCGTAAATAAATAAAGTTAATGCTGTCAGAACGTCATCGCGCGTAATGCACTATACTTATATTTTATGATATTTCATTTAGCATTGCGAAAATTATAAACATATAAAACGTGTTACAAGACTTGTTAGACAACCTAATGTTATTATAAAATTGATAAAACGATATGAAAATGCTTTCATGAAAATTTATATTCACCCCGAAAAATAGATAGTTCACTTAAAACAGGTTAAACACTCGGAAACTATCTTATAACTTCCGTGCATCGAAAATTGCGTTACTTCTCTAGAAATCCCAAGAAACTGAGAAAAGTTCACAACCGAGTACAATAGACAGTTCACGCAACCGGATAAGTTCATATAATAGAAGACCGCCGATTATCGGCACTTGTAACTTTCCGTTCAAATAACCGTAGTCGCGTTCAGATAAACGGATTCAACCAGCGAAAACAAAAGAAAACACGCCGCGTTTATATTTGTTCGCGTTCGCAATATCTAGATGTTCACGTAACGGGAGTTACGCTCGACGATAGTTCAGATAACAGGAGTTCGGCAGAAGTTCACTGCGTCGAGCTTTCCCCAAAATTTCGTTCCGATAAGTGGAATTCGGATAAGTGCAGTTCCGCTGGAACAGGAAACGAACGGAAAGAAACAATCTCATACGGTCCGCACGAGCGTCAATTTTTCCGTAACAAGTGAAATCCTGCACCGTTTCTATAGATTACAAATCCTCGTTTATCCGGGTACCGCATCCTCTGTAATTCATTTCGAGCGTTCGGATTGCGCCTCCTAATCGGTCGTACAGCAGCACCGCGATACCAGCTCCGGCCATAACTTTTCATTTAACGACTTTTTCCCAATTTAACGACTTAGATAATCGCCATTTAAATTAGGGGCTGTTAAGGGAGGGGGGCGGCGGGGGCACTATTCGACGACAGATCGATACGCGAGTAGGGCCACGCCGTGGAGAGAAGAGGCTGGGATAGCCGGCAGCGTGTACTTGCGTCCATGGTCCTTAAGCCGCCTTAAGCTGACTTAAGCTCGCTTAAGGTCGCGTCGTTTCTTCGCGAGATGAAATTGGTACGCGTGCTTACCCGTCCAAATTAAATACACCGTGAATGACGTTTACGTAGCTGTCAGCTGACGCCACGGTAGCCCGGCGTCATCGTCGGCGTCGTCGGCGTCGTCTCGAATTCGTTTGTCGCGGACCCCGAGTTCCGGATGATTAACTTCCGAGCTTTGTCACGTGTTTGGATGTTTAGGACGGGTCCGTGATTTCTTGCCAGCCCTAACAGCCAGTCGATGGGAACTCCGTCGGGAAACACTTCGCCTGATTCGTATCTTCGCCGCGCGTCGACGAAAAACGAACGGATTACAGCGCGTCGCTTAGTTTGAAAGCGGATACGTCGCGTTCGATCGCGTTAGTTTTTGGGGTAGCAACGCCATTCCGCATTACAGGATTTGGAAAGTCAGACCGTAGAATTTAATTAAACACTTCGTTATAACTTGTATTTTATTTATGTTTATTTAACGTTCATTTCTGTGCTGATTTTTATAGCAATTTCAGTAGGCTCGTTTAAAATAGCTGGCAAATTCATTCGGCTGGTTAAAATGTAGTTTGCGCGAACTGGATGTCGTAAAGCATAGCGATAACGAAATTCAATTTTCAATATTAATTGCAATCGGCGCAATAGCAAATGTTTAGTTTTAATCCTCGTTAAACGATTGGGCTTTCAGTCAGCATTACAGTAGAAAAATTGTTATATGTTCGAGATAGGTACATATTGCCTGTGCTCAGTAGTGAGTGTCAATATCATCCGCGACACATATCGGAGAAACTCAGTAGTAAATAATAAGTGTCAATATCACCCGTAGCAAATTGGAGTTTACGTTCTCAGCTTGATCAATACCTTAACTTGCACGCGATATAAACAGATTCGGTTATCGAAACAGCCGTGTCACATCGCAAGAATTATCGAGGTACGTTTAATACGGCAGAATATGATCGATAATTGGCCTTTCAATATCGCTGTCTTTCAAGCTTCCCGTTTCTCGAACGTAATATCGCTCGTTAGTTCGGCACGAATTTAGCTTTGCACTGATGCGATTCAGCTCCGTTTATTATTCAACGCGCTGAACGAAAAGCGTCGAATAGAAAATCGTGTACGGTTCACTTTACTTTGAAGACTAATAAACAACGTGTACTAAAGCTTTTCGGTAACGAAACATTTCACAGGTATTGATCGCGTCTATTAATTACTTTTTTGTATTTATATTAACAAATTTTTATTTACATTTTCTTTAACTTTATATTCAGGACTTAGTTTTGCACGATGAACGTTCAAATTAGACTGCATTCGAATGAGAAATTCAATTCTTATTTACAATTAACTGGCATTGCAAAATAATTTCAATTCTAGACTATATACAAAGTTTTATAAATTTTATAAAATTTTAATATTTTTTGAGCGTTCGGGTAGGGCAGATATCGTTCGCATAAAATTGTAGATTGTTTAAGAGAAATAAATATACGCAGATGATTACAAACTCCGTAAATTCGAGAAAAATATTAATTCTGGTATATTTTCCTGCTGATGAATTTAATTTCTTTTTTATTTTTAACTGCGTTTGATGCGGAACGAACAAAATTCGTGAATTAGCAACGCTGGTCAACAGCGTCACCGTTTTACATAACAAACAAGTAAAAATTTCATACATTTAACAATTTAAAATTGAGTAAACAAAATCTCGCAACCATTAACGGATCCAATCGATATGACAATTTTATAGCAAATAAATGAAATTCCATGAAGATTATCAATGCTATCGAAACACTTTCGATGATGCTACAAATTTCCATCTCGATTAATTACGTGTATGTATATTTGGACCATCGATTCCGCTAATAATCGACAAGAGCTAGTTCAATGATTCACATAATCGGGAGCATACGGTTAGATTTTACCTCAATTTTCAAAATAAACTGGAAGTAAGTGCTAATAAACCTGCCTAAATGTTTATAAAATTGCGTTGCAGAAAATGTAAACAATTTTAATTGAAATAATTTTTTTTTAAATGCAAAAGTCAAAATTTTATTTCATCCTTATTTTGCATTTGGGTTTGCAATACTCAAAGGCTTGTATCCGAGAGAATAAATAAACATTTATAGTGGAATATTCACATTAAAACTATGAAATTAGAAATTGAAATTATTAAATTAGAAATGAAAATTATGAAATTAAAAATTAAAAATTAAAATGATTAAAAAATGCACAAATTTGCAAATCGAACCACCCTCATACCAATAGTGTCTGATATTACAAAGAAAATACACGTCGATTATTTCTCCAAAAACAATCATTTCCCAAAGTTGCACCATAATCGGCGTGTATCACTTCCGACCCTTGTCAAAACCAAACATCTGGAAATCTAAATCGTCCAGCAGAATGTTAAATCATAAAGTTTAAACGGTGAAAGGATGCTCGAGGTATCCCGGGGAAAGGAAAATAATTTCATCTCGGTGAATCGGTCGGCATCGCATCTTCCTTACGCAAGAGTGATTTTATTGTACCGGAACCGATACACTCGGTGACGCGTCTCTCACGGCGTGCCGCGATCCGTGTATCGTAAAATTGAGGCCACTAGGACTTCTCATTGTCAAAGCGTATCCTGCCCGGCGTGAAAACCGACCTCGACCGGGAAACTCGCGAAACGTGTGCGCGCGTGTGTGTGTTTGTACATGGGAGAGTGTAGGTAGAAAGGAGCCGGGCAACCGTTCGGCAAGATTCCTGGCTGTATCTCTCTTCGCCTGCTACATCCCTTGCGAGCGAGGTGAAAAGGGGTAGCTCGGAGTCCTCGAGTTCGTCGATAAAAAGTCACGTCATGTCAAAGCTTCGTCGTCGTGCAGGCGGCGAGTCGCGCGCGTCGTGGTGGCTCGGGTCGGGCCAGGTCGGGCCGAACGGTACACAGAGAGCAAACGTGTAGCCGCAAGATGCTCCGGCGCAGCTTTTGTCAAGAAATTTCTTCGGAGAGAGAAAAGACGCCGCGTTGGTCGCTCGTAAAAAGTTCCCAGTCCCCTCTAAACACCGCTCTACGCTCAGTTGGTAACCGACGGCACGAAATTAACTTTGCAATCATGCGTCAGTTCCGGAGACACCGCGTGCTCGGCCCCTTTTGCCGAACAAATGAAATTTAGCCGCGACGCGACGCTCAATGGGGAAACTTTGATCCGTCAAAGTTACGTCGATATTACCGAACTCGTCGGATCGCGAACGTTTCGCGCGGATTTTCCCGACGTATTCAGACCGACGACACGCGACGCCGCTCGGTTACTATGAAAATCGACGTCACGAAGTCATTCGCTATTAGCCGCGACAAAAATTTTATGCGCGCGACTGATCGCGGTTCTTGCGGCTTTAATCTTTCACCTTAGGATCTATTTTCAATGAAACGAGCGCCTGCAGACAATTTAATTTACCGCGATCATTTGCGAGTATTTATCAAAGAATAGAACTAAATTATTTCTGTTTAATGTATTTCTATAAATATTGCTATTTAATTTAGAAGTTAAAATAACATTAAGAAAAATGTGATTGAAGTTATTGAAATTATTGTTCTACAGTCTAATTAAATTGATTTTTAATACTGTTTAATATTTCTGATAATTCATTATTACTATAATGACGCTATGTTAGATAGAAAAGAAGGGGAGAGAATATGTAAATATCATAATAATTATTTTTCTAACATTTAAAATATGATACAGTTTTTAAAAATTTGTGGACTACGGATTTTACGTGTTATTAACATAAATTATTAGATGGAGTATGAAGTGGTAATAACGTCAAAGCTACAAGAATTGTTAAATGATATTCGTACTGATTGCACCATATATATATGTATACGTATCAGTTTTTGCTATATTCTAGATTACACGAGATACATATGTCTGATTTTACGTAGTTCAAATTTCAATTTGTTAGTTTGTCGCAAATACTTGAAAAATCAGCGACGTTTGGCGGGGCGTGATTGGGTTACGAAGCATTGAACAATCGAGCAAACAGAGCACACTCTGTTTTTACAACGTTTGTACAATGCAGTAGATCTCAAAAAGCTTTCGAAATACTCTGAATTTTTTTGCGAGATATTTTTTCTCTGTTTATTTAACGAAACATCGTAAACACAAACATTCGGTCCATTAGCAAATTGAATTTGTCAATAAAATAGTAGATTGCTTTCAGATACACCTGTTAAAGAGAATTCTTCAACTTATCCGGAGGCTGCACAGCGCGGTCGAATCGAAGAATTTTTGACAAAAATCGAACTACTTTCATAAAAGTCTAAATATTGTAATGCATTTACAATTTTTATTATTATTTGGAGTAAGAAAAATATGAATATGATATTGGTAATTTAGAATTATTTAAACGATTTTTAATTGTTCATAGCTCACGTCAAGATCAACCGATTTCAATTAAATTTTCAAAATGCATTTTTTAAATTTTCATTACAGGCTCAGATAAAAAGTGAATGACAACATTTAAAATTTTGTTATTTAAAGTAACAGTAAAATTAAAAAAAAAGTATTTCAGTCATTATACAGTCGCCCTAACATTTACAGAAAAATTCAAGTAACTTCGACCAGTTTTAAACAAGTTCTACCATTTTGAAAGCGTCGACTCAATTTTCCTCCCCACTGTACATTTAATCGAACCTAATGCGCGATCGATGCTCTCGGTAATTAAAGTTGAAAATTATTTCAAAATCGACAGGAATTTCCGTTCGCAGCAGGCCGTGCTCGAACCTTAAAGTTAAGTAGAGTAACGAGCTCTCCACCTTATTTTTCCATTTCCGCGGAGCCGACTTTCTCGAAAAATATCTCGCGACAAGGAGACCCGTGACGCGCCTTCATGTGAAAACGCATAAATGCACTTGTTTCTAAGCCCCGGTTCGGTCCGCTCGAAACATTCCGCCGCGAGCGCATTAAACAAGAGGAACTCTTTCGGCCCCTCGAAAGAGTTAATCTCGTTTTGCCCGTAAATAAGCGGCGGCCGCATTTAAATCAGATTCCGCGTGTTCAATTTAATCATCGAAACATGCAAATACGCGGCGATCTGCCTCAAGTTTCCCCGGCGCGGCTCGGTTACAGCGTCCTCGCGCGGCCCCGCGTTAATGTAAATGAAGCACCATTGCGGCAGAATTTTGCGATGGAAACGCTCGAACAACAACGAGAAGTCCTGGTGGCCCCGATGCCGCGATACGCGAATCTCGGCTCGCGCACCCGCTGACATTGAATATCGGCCTCGTCACAATAAAGTCAGTGTAACGTGAAGAAGATGCGGGATACCCGGGCCTCCGATACCCCGAGATGGAATTTTTCCGTTGATCGGGAAACGCCCGTAGCCTGTAACACGTTTTTATGTATCCCGGCTGCATATAGTTTTTTTCTTGTTAACGGTAACCGTGCCGGGCCGGCAATCATCATGAAACGTTCGCGGGGAATAACGGACAGATTATTCGCGTTCCGAAAAATTTCAATCAAACAAATCGAACGGTCGCGCGGCAGCGCACGTGCAAAATCCATTTGATAAATTTCAACCGCTATTTGCTTACTCCAATCGAATTAACGCGAGTTTTACCGTCGGGCCAATAACGTCGCGTTTAAATCTCCCTGATGGCCGCCCTCTTAACCCCTTGACCATTGCTACGGCCATCCCGGAATCTGTGACGTCGAAAAAATTGTTCCAGAATCGAACGAACAAATCCGCCGCCTCGGGATCCTTATTATCCTTTGTCGAATGAAAATAACACGGAAACGACATGTTTCTAGATAAACTGCAGAAATTAGGCTA
>CM052153.1:7797154-7824200 GCA_028455555.1 Augochlorella aurata | reverse complement strand
CGGATAGCAGAGAAATTACATGGATGATCAAGCGTTTCAATCGCGCGCCGAGGACCCTCTAAGCCGCGTATGGAGCATACTTCGAGATTTCAGAAATGTACTTAGGTACGCGCCGGTATGATTGTGTCCGCGCGAGATTTCCGCAAACAGAATGGAATGCGACGATAGCGCGGCAGTTAGCAGAGAGTGCGGCCGCTGTGTTCGTGTTTATACGCGCGTTTGCGCGTGTGTGCGAGCCGCGGGGCTGTGTGGGTGGGTTCGAGGTGAAACGGAGAAGGGACAGCCGCTTGCTCGCGCCTCTACGTGTTTCTGTGACTTCTTGTGCATCCGAAGCCCATTTTGACTATCTCCTCCTGAACGTTCACCTGTACCACGCTCTCATTACGCCTGTGCGCCGAGACCCTGCACACACATACACGGGCTCGCCCTATTTGCGCGTATGCGCTTACGTGTAAATGTGCTCGGGCGTGTCGAGGAGCGGCTCGAAAGCACGAGGGCGGGGTTTTAGCACGATACAGACGCCACGAGTGAATAACGTTGATAAGCATCCGGCCCATGACTCCGGCACCTCTTCCTTTTATCTTCGTCTCGCGTTGCCGAGGCTAACCGACCCTGTTTCTTTAGGCAGACCACCCTGTGCTACACCGCAACGCCGCCCTCCTACCAACCGGGGACATTACCCGACTCGTACGTGACGATTGTAATTAAACTTCGTGCCCTAGCCCGGGCATTGAGAGATCTTCGGCAGCGACTTTCTCCTGGCACATTTTTTTCGTCTGCTCTGGACGAGCACGATGGAGAACCGGTTCGTTTTCGACAATCTATTCTGCGACAATCTATCTTGTGACAGAGTTGGCCGTTCTTCGAATTGTTTCGATATTTGTCTGGAATCCAAATGAATTGGTTTTAGTCGAATATTTTGTTCGTCATAAATTCTAGCCATTTGTTCTAATAAAGATATTGGATATTGATACAGATAATAGATATTGTAAAATTATTCCGATAATAATGCGAATAATTATTGACTGTTTCTGTTGTTACGTAATTTTATAATATATTTAGAGGAGTACATTCTGGATCGGTTCTATTTTAAATACTTCTGGAACTATAGAATTGCCAACGTCTTTCTCTGTTGCATCGGAAAGTTGTTGAATATTCATTTAATTTTATTTACTGTCCGGTAGACTGATCATTGATGCATAACTATATGTTTATTTAATTGCGCATCGATAGTCAGTCTGCCCGAAAGTAACAAACTTTGCGATGCAACATTTGAAAGTAGGAATATCGAAGAAATAAATCGATGAACTGTGAAGAAGCACTTTATATTCTATCATTTTTATTCGTATCGATTATTTTCTGTGTGACTTCCTCTACGAATAAATTCATATTCGAATAAAAACTTGTTCGATCGAATTCTTGTTCGAATAAAATCGTATTTGAATGAATTCTCGTTCGAATAAAATCTTATTCGAGTGAATTTTTATTCGAATAAAATTTTATTCGAATGAATTCATATTCGGATAAATTTTCATCTAGATAGATTCGTATTCGATTCGATAAAGCACGTCACCGATTGCGGAAGTTTCAGCATTTTCACTTCCCGCGAAAATGGAAAATAAATTTCTAAACTTTTATCGATGTTTTGACTGTTATAATTAAAAATCACGAAGCTCCTGATTTGAAAATCGTTTTAATGACGCGATCAATGAAGAACTGGAGATCAGATTTCAAGATAACAATTTGTTTCGCGGCTGAGTCCATGGTGTTGTATCCATGGAGATTTGAAGATTGCAGTTTCCCAATTACAACGGGCCCCTAAAACTTGATATACGATTCTTTTTTGGAGGTTTTATTGAACTTTGAACGGCGGTCGTTTCGGTGACAAAACTTGCTATCTCTAAATCTTGAAATTCGATCACGGTAAAATTGTCCGATTTTTTTAAATCGATCCACGATATTTTTAACAGAAACTGGATCTTGAATTTTTCACTCTGGAGCATTCCTTTTACACAATAAAAATAATAAGGAGACTAGATTTTCAGAGGAGTACTGTGCTTTTAATTTGGGACTATGGCCAGAGTAGACGAGAATCTGCATGAAAAACTAAGTCGAAACAGAAGAGTACAAATTTATTGTGCGAGGCTTCGTTTACGAGAAAAGTAATATCGAAAAATAGCCGAGTATTCGTGCTATTGCATACGAATCTGCTGACGCGTCTGATCATGACCTGCCTGTTCTACTTCTCGTAAAAACTAATGCACGCGAACCTGATGAGTTTTCAAAATCGACTTCCTCGCAAACGAAGCTTCCGTCGACAAAATTTTCCTCTTATTTCTGCGTTGAATTTTTCCTGTAAATCCACCCTCTCCGCGTCCAATTAAACTACTCGAACACCCTATATTTTCCAAATTTTAGTCAGTACAAACCTTCTCAAATATGTGCATTGAATTTATAATTATATTGTCTTGGCAACAGGATATTCCAAAAATAAACCTTCAAATAAGACTATAGTAGCATGATTATCATCGATTTTACAGTCACGTTCTCTGAGAATGGACATCCAGTCGAAATAACGAACATATTCTTCTCAAATATTCTCAAATTAGAAAGAAAAAATATATTTCCGCGTAGAATAAGAACGAGTTAGTTAAAAATTAACAAACAAAAAAACGTAAACCATTCGAGCTACACCGCTGCCACCCCGGAACCTCTAAAAACTTGGCCCACCAGCTGGCTGGTACTATAAAAACGTCCAACTTCGCCATTCCCCTCCACTTGGTTCGTGTTTCAAGGAATTTCATTTTCTACTTTGTTGGTCCCGTTCAGCCGGTAGACGCGAATGCTGCCGGTAGATACGAATGCAGCCGGCCACGGCAGCAAAAACTGTAAACGCGAAAGATTTTCCGGTGCTCTACTTGCGTGTCGCGCTCGCGGGTCTGCCATCAGCATCAGCGGATCATCTCGGTATTCGCAAACAGTGACCCGTGAAAGGCGGAGTCAGCCCTCCGGGGCGAAACAAAAATGAATTAGCTGAAACCATGCCTGGGCCCCGCAAGACGCACCCCCGGCTCCCTCGGGTAATCTGCTTATGAGAAAGATCAGAGGACTTTCTTTGAATGGCGAAATGATCTTCCCCGGCGCAGCGCCATTCGTTAAAGTGTATTTACACTCGGCCGAGGAGGAGCTCTCCGGATCTGAATAACGTTCATATCGAGATTCAGCGGTACAAACGCACCAGCGCGGACCACCCACCCGTCCGCCGGCGAACGAAGAGCGAGGAGGCCGAGGGGTGCGTCGAAAGTGTATCACGTCTTATTGCAGTCGAGCTACTGGGTGGCTCGATTCGAGGAGTCGTTTCATCTGTCAATTAAGAGCCGACTTAGTAGCGAGCAATTGGCCGAGTTCGAGGCGTTTGCCTCGCCCCTCTTTCTCTGACCAGGCAATAAATGAGATTTGATTTGAGGACAGGCCGAAGGTGCCGCTCAGATTTGATTACTTCGAAGAGTTCCGCTGTAATACCAATTTAATCCCATCCGAGGGTCCGCGACGGTCCACTCGCCGTAATACATTATGTACGAAAAGTACTCGAATTTAGTAGTAAAATACAAACTACTTATTTGCTCGTCAAAACTGATTTTTGTCCTCTTCGAAGTAGAGTTGGGCATTATTTGGAATGTTTTGAAGAAATAGTTATGTAAGGTAATCGTCCGAAAGAATTTCTTTTGGCCGAATAATTTATTATTCGTCAGAAATTATTCTACCTATTTGAATAATTCTTCATTCGAAAGATTCTTTAATTGAATAGTTCTTTATTCGAGCAATTTTCGATTCGAATAGTTTTTTATTCGAATAATTCGAAACCTTCTTTATTCGAATAACTCGAACAAGTAACGTGGAAAAAATAAATCGATACACTATGAAAAAGTACTTTACATTTTATCATTTTTATTTAAATGGATTATTTTCTGTATGAATAAATTCTTAATCGAACAAAATTGTGCGTTCAACGAGTGACGTTACAGTTTGTTCATAAAATATTAATTGTTTTTAAAGAAAATAAATAAAAATAAATCCAACAAGGGCCGCTTGAAATCATCCCGAGAAATTGCGTTCGTCCCAATTCTCGTAAAAGTCCCAGAACACGCTCGTGCTCGACTGACATAAGCAGCTGCGGCGAACACAATGATATATACGCAAAGGTGTGTAAGTGTATACAAACAATTGTTTTGATAAATGCACCATGGCACTTCAGAACGAGAAATGCCGGGTACTTCGTTGCATAACGCGAATGTTCCTAAGGCCACCTTTTTTGCCCGCGACTCCCATTCTCCTCCGATCGATTTGCACGTCGAAAAATCGATTTTTTGGCGGATCAATGATAAACTCGCCGCCGCGAGCGAATCGCGGCCGCGTTTATCGAGGAACCACAGATTGAAATTATACGTGCTCGGTGTTTTTATTAAAGAGCGATAAGAACCTCGACGCTTTTAATTCGAACAGAAATATCGAGGTGTTCGCAGCATGTTTACGATTAATAGATCGCCGCGATATCCGCGAGCTCGGCCTAAATTTGCATGATTCCGGCATTCTTCGAATAAAATATCCTGCGGCTGATTGTTCCCGCAATAATCCGATTTATTCGACTGTTCCGTAACATGTTTATGGATTGGACGATTTGATTGAGCGCGTTATGGCTCCCCGTGTTCTTCCGCCTGTTTTTCTGGATCGGGATTCCGGATTGTTCATTTTAATTACGATTACACGCAGTTTTCGAATCAGAGACTTTAAAGCAATTGGTTGTCATTGAACCGTGGGACTCGTGATAACAACACTTGGATGACATCGCAGACGATGGAACGGTTAAAGGGATTTAACAATAACGCACCGGTCCAAGAAACAAGTTCGCGCGCTCATGTTTCTCCTAAACGCGGAAGATCCGCTACAAGTGAAAACTATTCAAGGGAGTAATTCGAGATATTAATGCGTATAATATTAAGTCGGACAAAGATCCGCGATTCAGTTGGAACTACATATTCTTTCTCTCACTTTGCACGAGCTATCGCAAGTTCTGGCGAAGCAGCCGCTTGCAGCACTCTGCTAAGCTCTCGTGTTAATGTAAATGAAGTAACATTACGTTACAACTAAACCTTAACGTCGCGAATCCCTCTTAATCCGTATTGTTACTAATGTTTGAAACTCCGCAATTAGGCAAATGGGTGTCGTGGAAATTGAAACGACGCAATAAAGAAAAAGGTGTGAAATGACGAACGCGTAAGTGACGTCGTAATGGAAAATATAGGCATCGGAGTGTAGACCTTGAACGGAAACTATTCGAGCTATTTTTGCAGTGGACGATACCAATATTTTCTTGCGTAGAAATAAAAAATGACGCTCTCCCAAGGTTCGTTATAATTAATATCGTCTACGAATGGATGGAGATTATCGACGCGAAACAACTGCAAATAGAAATTGATTGCACGACATAAACTACGTTGCTTTAGCTTTTACAATATTCTGTTCCGCAATTGCTTCTTAGCCGTAATTTGTGGATCATTAAAGTCATGATCCAATAATACTGCGAAACCTCTACTTTCTGAGTCTTTGTCCTGATTACATTGGAATTGCAGTTTCTCTGTTTGCCGTGCGCCGTGTTCTACCTCCTGCGAATCGTTTATTTAAGGTCACGCAGCGCACAATAGTAATTCAGAGATAATAATACGAAAATACCTCCTTTTCTGCGCTCCGAGCCCCCGTTGCTCTGTTCGCATTACGTACATAGCTTATCACACAATTACACGATGCATGCTAAACAATTGCGCGAGATTAACTCGTTTATTTGTTTCGTGAATGATTATCCGATTGCTTCTTCTTGCCCGAAATTATTAAACGAACTAGCCGAATAATACAACGAAATTCTCACGAAATCCGAATGGACGAAGCCTCGCGATTTTTGTAACAAATAACAAACCAATCGCTCCTCACCACTAAATCACACGGCGACGCGGAACCGAACGCGCGCGAAACAATGGCCTGCACGAGTACATTCAGCTAACAGATCATACGCGTCGAGTTTCAAAAAGTTCACATATCAAAGAAAAAGCACATTCGAAGCAGAAATTTTCGAAAGTTTCCGAATCGTTTCCAACGAATTTATCACAACTCGGCGTTTTTTTAACAATCGGAGTTTTTTTCGAAAACGTAGAACCGAGTAGGCTTAGAATTATTTATACTTTCATTCATCAGTTTTCATGTAGACCTTAATTAAAGCAAGGTAAATTTTATAAAGCAAGGTAAATTTTATAAAGCAAGGTAAAGCAATTTTTATATGCTTGAGTATTACTTAACGACTACTTGAACAGATTATTTCCATCAGATAAGTTTACAATATATTGTTTCCATCAGATATGAGTTTAGACCTGTGTAATTAGCCACGCAACTTTTAGAGCTCTAAGTATTCAGATAGCCAATTAACTTTATATTTTGTTGATATAAAACCCTCTTATAAAATATGTAAGTTAACAATGAGTCAAAGCGTATGTTCTTCTTAAACAGATAGTTGTTTTTGACGTGTATACTCGTTGCGAAGAAATGGTAACATCTTGTGTCAGGACAAGTATATTCGTCATGGAGAAATGATAATTTCTATTGCTACAGCGATTATAATCGTCATGAAGAAATGGCAACATTTTCTGTTATGACGATTATACTCGTCAAAAATCACATGATTGTCGCATTGAAAACTGACGAATTCTCAGGAGTGAACAGGCTATGTGTCATGCGTATATTTCTATGAAAATATCTTATGTTTAAATCGGACCTTGCACATTATGCTCTTGTTCTATAATAATAAATTTGTATAACAATCGAAAATGTATAAAATGAATTTCTCACCGGTTCAGCACCACTGTAGGCCGTCCGAGTGTTAATAATGTCTAACCTCGTTTCCCAGCGGTCGTGTCCAACTAAAAAGAAAAGCAGAAGACGTTTCCCGTCCGAGCCAGGTTACAAATTCATAAAAAGCAAACGGAGAATTATTGATTCGCAAACACTTCGGACCGGTTTCCAAGCGAAAACCAGGTTCGATAAACCGGCGAGTTTATTCGCGAACACAGGCCGCGACTCGGCATAAACGCGGCTCATTTTTCGCTAGCGCTATAGACGGTATCGCATGTGCTTCATTCAAACATAAACAAAACCACGTAGACCGGTATTAATTGTTGCCGAGCACCGACGCATACTCCAGATTCACCGGGTCACCGCATTCATCCGAGTCACGAAGGAGCTCGCGGAAATATGCACGCGTGACGTGCCTAACTTCCGTAGACGTGCCGAGACCACGGGCCTCGAAGAAACTTGCCACGCGATGGATACCTTCTGAAAAGTTCAAGCCGGCCGCAACTTCGGAATTGATATCCTGAAGAACTGTTGGCCCAAGGAAATGAATTTCCCCTCGATTCCCGCATAATAAACAGTCATCTCGGGCAACGCCGTATCGCGGTGCTCGCGGGCCCTGGCCATTCCACTAATGACTCCATCAGTCGGTCCTTGTTCCTTCGCGTAACGGATTTGCTATTGTGCCGGGGATTACGTCGTCACAAAGATTCCAAGCTCTCATGGCTCGGTTTCGTACAGTTTCTATTGTTGCGGCTTTCATAAGCCATGTTCTCGTCGAATGGTTTTGCCAACGTTTTCGAAGCATTGGTTAGCTGAGGAATTACGCTCGGTGTAAAACCTATTCGGACACCTAAAAATTCTTCAAAACTTGACCAAATGTTCGGTAAATTTTGACGGATAATAATAACAATGACGAATAATAAAATTATATTGCACACTATCGGATAAATGTTTATCAAAAGTTTATCCAGATACGAGCTTAATATTCAATCGAATAACAATTTATTTATTTACCCGAATAAAATTTTATTCGGCCAAGAATTCATGCGGAAATTCGAATAACAATTTATTTGTACAGGAATTCGTAAGGAAAATAATTTAAATAAAACTGATAAAATATAAAGCGTTTCCATCTTGCTTTTTAGAATTATTCGAATAAAGAATTTTTCGAATAAGTTGATACGCTGTCGAAACATAGTGCTGTTCGTGCCACTAACGTTGTCCGCTACGTTTCTCAACGCTATTCGCCCCATTCTCCATTCATGTATACAGGACAGATCAATAATTTTGTTCGCTTTGAATATTTTCGTATGGAAAGGACATAATGTAATTTAAATAGTTTTAGCATTAACTCGTAGGAAGGATTTCAAAGGTTGTTTCTATTCTTTAGAGTTGGACGTTATCTCCCCCTTTTGAATTCCGCTCTCTACACTTAAATCCTTTCGATGTTTCTATTCCTTCGTCCAGCGTTTCATTTCTCTCTTAAGTGCGCGAGATCTGCGATCAAACTGCTGTCAAACTGCGTCCATGCGTGCAAAATGAAAATATTCTCCATCGATTGCAAGGAGCGTCGAATAAAAATGTACTTATTATGCTCTTAATAATTTTACGCGTTCGCTTTGTAATTTCTCTCGGAAATGAATAAAATCTGCAGTCCGATTCCGATCGAATTTTACGCAAAATAAAACTGTTGGAATTGGAAAAAACGTTGAATAAAAATACGCTTCTAATTTCAGCCACAAGATCTGTATTACCGTGATAGTTGGCGCAATACTGTGCTACAAATCAAGCTAGCAGCACCGCGATTTTCGTGCGGCTTACGCACCGAAGCAGCAATTGCATTAAGTTGTCCCGATTTCGGAGGTACAAGTGCATCTCGACGCATCCATGTTCCAGTTCCGTTGGAATCCTTGAGCAGGCGTAATGCTCCAGCGAAGGAACAGTCGGCACGATTGGATAGAAGCCCGGTTCCGGGAGTTTTGCGTCGCGACGGTGAATTTCTGCTGACAGTCCGTTTCGCCTTTGACCGAGCAGCCGGTCCAGCGGACGGAGCCCATCCAGTCCGCTTTCCATGCATGAAGGTTTAAAGGTTTTTGCTTCGGCCGTCAGCTAACGCGATGTTACCTCGCAACTCGGTCAGTATATCCTCGTACGCTTTACGAGGAGGTACGACGTGTCTGAGGATAGGAGACGCTTCCCGAGACTCCGGGTGATCCTATAAATACTAAGAAAGGCGGGTTTTCTTGGAGCATGTCGACCGAGGATTAAACATCGTTGCAGCCGAGAGGAACACGATCAGCATTCCGCGATGCGGCTGCTGCGCGGCGTCTCGTTACCGCGAGCGAATCACGTATTTAGGGGATAACGGATCGAATTGGCATAAATTACTCCGCGGAGCTGGTCGAGCTGAACGCTGGTCAATCGGTGATTCGATGAGGAATCACGTGCCGCTTTTAATTTGCTCGATACTAGTAAATTAACCGGTAATCAGCTGGGTTATCGTTGCCGGTGGGGAAATCTGTCAACCAATCAGCCTAATCAAACCGTTCGTTCAGCCGGTTTTTCCGGGACCGTCAAGCCGCTTTCATCGTCGCATCTGTTGACCTTCGGATTTATTGATTACGTCAGAGCAACGTTTTGTTGACGGCAACAATGCCGTGCTATTTTCTCGTTGCAGTGTTGCATTCAGCTGTGAGATCTGTTTAGAAACGATACACAAAGGGGCCACGTATGTATGTAGAAATTTTGCTCCTTTTGTTCCGACGGCTTCGGGCACGCGTCTTTTATTAGCGGCCGTGGGACGCGCGGCGCACTACGGCAATATTTAACTAGTTTATGAGCTATTGATTTTACAGAATTAAGTGTGCCGTTCCTGCAACGATATTGACGGACAATTAAAATGCAATAGCGAAACGCGGCCTGCGGTCGCTGTCGATTTAACGTCCGGCTGCATATGCATACGCCGACGGTGAAAACTTCCGTATCGCTTTTTCATTGAAATTATTTGTCATGCGAGCGGAGTCGCGAGCTGTTTTATTAAATCCAGAAGTTGAAATTAGATTCGCCATTATGACGCTCTGCATTGTTATCCGTGACTCTATGCCACGAGTTCAAACTCTTTATGCGATACAATCAGTCTCGAGGTAATGCTTTAGTTATTTGTGTACACTGTTCACCCATCGGGCTCTCGCGATACCTTGAAAGCACTGTTTGCTCTAGTAGCGCACTGAATCCCGAAACGTTCCATTATACGGGCTGGTTCGCGCAACTTGCTCATGCAACTTCCAAAATATGCGCTTGCCAACAAATTCTTGAATACAAAAATAGCGCGGTTTAGAAGTGTATAGGATGTAGTGCATTTATTTTTTGTAGGTGGAATCGTTCCAGAAATTTTAACATTTTTTGCTTCAATGGACTACTGTATTGTAAACATTAATATACTATACTATATATAAATATATAAAATACTATGTACATAAAAATGCTATACTATAATATTATATGTATAAAGATATGGAAGAATTTTAAGTAAAAAGGTATAGACCTTTACTAGCCCTAAATCTAATCTAAATCTTATGTTCAATGACTAATTTCTTTTTAAATATTTTCTTCGCGTAATATTAATTGGAGATTCATCGCGGATTTCTGTAGGTCAGCGGAAAATTGCGAAAATTTTCAGGAAATAAAGAATACCCATAAAAATCCGCTACAGATCACGTTAGATTGATTCGTCGGAATCGCGTCGCTCTAGTGCTGCGGATTAGGAACTGCGCTTTCACAAGACTACTTACACAGCAGAATCTCGCAATCGACATTAACAAATCCAGAGAATAAGCTGCGTCAGCCGAGTTCGACGAAAGTATTTCGAAAAATTGCCGTCTCCCTTCGGCGTGAGAGCAAACTCCCTTTGGCTCCGGATGAACTTTAACCTCCCCGGAGCCACGTCCGCGTTAGAATCTGCCCCGGCAATAAGTAGAAGTAATGCGCGGTACGAAATAATGCAAACTGCAAAACGCGTACCGCGATCTTAATCTGAAAAATAGCGAAGAAGTCACGTCCGTATCGTAAACCCGGCCAAAGCTCGCGAACTCCGAGCCGAGTGGCCCGCGAAATTCGGTTGGAACGGAGAGTTGCTGGAGAACTTGAGGAAATTGCTGCGCAACTACCGCGGGCCGGTGGCATGGTTTTCGATCCCGATCTTTTTCAGGACGACGACCGCGTCGGTGTAATTAATCTCCATCGGGTTCCCGTAATTTCGACGCGGCTTCCAGAGATTAACGAGTCAGCGGGCGGTAGAACGGAGTTAATACGGCGAATTGCAGCTACCTCTGCAGCCCAATGTTACGGGAACGGCTCGATAGACAAGCAAACTCTAATAACTGCGTCTACGGGCGCGTTTCTGTGCGCTGCGAAGTTCGCGGGAGCGCGTGCGAAGGAAAGCAAATATTGTCTTCAAATAATTGTTTCGGTGTTATTGCACGCGGAACGGACACCCGCGTCTCCCTTCCCCCGTTCCGGCCCGCGCCCGCCGAACTGATTGTG
The DNA here is from genome assembly GCA_028455555.1 of Augochlorella aurata. Taxonomy (NCBI): domain Eukaryota; kingdom Metazoa; phylum Arthropoda; class Insecta; order Hymenoptera; family Halictidae; genus Augochlorella; species Augochlorella aurata. The sequence goes on along the minus strand of CM052153.1, from coordinate 7,812,761 downwards.
CGCCGAATAAACGAGCCGTTTACAGCCGTGTCAGAATTAATTCGCACAAAGCTTTAGACGGCCTGGAATCGGGGACGCCTAGAACGCCGTCTGACAACAGTGTTGCGCGCGTGGGCGTCTCAATAGCGACTGCGTCGTCCGCGTTGTCGTAGTCGTCGCCGTCGCCGTCGTCGCTGCTGCCGGGAGTCGGTCTGAGAGAGGCCAACAGAGAGAATGAGAGAAGGTGAGAGGGAGAGAGGGTCGTCGACGCGGCAAAGGACCGAGAGGGCCGAGTAATTACTGTCGTACACGCGTCCTTCAAAATTCTCATTAATCACAGTTGGGAAAACTTTCGGCCTGTCGATTGCCGAGCCAACAGGGAAATTACGGGAACCGCGGGTCGTTCTAGAATTACGTCGTTTCGCGCAATCTGTGACCGGTATCGAGAGAAAGGGAAACGGAAGCCCGGGGAAAAGTCGGCTGGCTGCGAGACCGACGCGAACCAGCACGGTGTGTGCTAACGGAAAAATGTAAACGCGACGAAACGGAATAAATTAGCATGAATCTCGGCGCTGCTGCAGCTATTCCTGGCTAGATACCGTGCGTTTCAAAAGGACGCCAACCCCTGAACTCTCCGCGAGGTCCATCGCCGTCGGCGAAGTGGAGCACAAATGTTTGTACGACGTTTATTCGCGAAAATACCGGTTGGCACTTTCATTGGCGCGGCAACGACCCCGAAATTTTATAAAACTGAACCAGAGTAGAATTATCGATTATCGGGTTCTCCGACATCGGAATTATCTAATTAGGCTAATAGGTGAAATTTACGTGAAAATTCACCTTTTCTTGCATTTCATATTCTCTAGTTCCGTAGTTATGCAACTAGATATTTACGGAGCGTTGTAGGCTTAAAGTTGAAATTAATGAAAAATAATGAAAATGTCTCAATTAACGATGCTTGAAAAATCATCCAAATATTTCCAATTCATTTTTCATACAGTTTTGAATTTATTTGTATTAAATTGACTTCTTGATAACCCATTCAACTTAAATTAAGCTATTAATTCTAATCTAACTATCTAATCTAACTATTATATTCACCCTTTTGCAAATCAAATCAATTATTGCATATATTAATAATTATTATATATATATAAAATAACACTAATTTCATTATAAATAATTACGAATAGGCGAATTTCATTTGCAAAAGCGTGGATTGTATTCGTGAAAAGATGATCATCTACAAAAAGATTAATTTTGAATGCAATATCTCTGTAAGTAACTTTAGAAGTAACCTAATAAAAAAACCCAGCATCTTCTCGAGACATAATTAAACAAGAACCCAACTGAAGTTGCTGCACACAGAGTAACCTGCTAATTTTTACCCCAAAAAATCCCCCGAGCAAGATGCTCTTACAACCGACTAGGTAGATCGTTCGCTCAGCTCGTCTGAAATGAAAATGTTTCTTTCGAGCCAGCAATCTCGTACATACCCGAGCGAAACTGTGGCCGCTACAACAGGGGCTAACCGATCACGGCGCTCAATAACCGTGACGCATGTGTTCGCCGGAAACGGCTCGCCGGAACGAGGCAAACGGCTTGACAGATCTTTCCGACGGCATTGATCAAATATCGCGACCAAGACTCTAATAGTAACGGCATCTGTAGCTCTACGCTGCTTGTTGCCACGCGAGATTGCTATCGCTATCGCTGTTGCTATCGCTATTGCTGTTGCTATTGCTGCTGCTATCGCTGCTGCGGCACGGAACGGCACGTCTACGCCTATAGTTGTACCCCGTAACGCGCCGCTGCTACGACGTTACAACCAAGTCGAATGACGAGTGGTTCTAATTAACGCTGATGCTCGCGCTGCGCCGCCTCTATAGAAGCCGCGCGAGTCACGGTTTGTAAGCGGCCGTTCGCCTGATTGGCCGGATTATAGTCGGAACACAGTTGCGAGCGGCGTGCAGCGGCCGCCGTTTCCGCGGTAACGGATAGTTTAATTGCGTTGTTAACGATCAATCTGAAACATCCACGCGCGCGCGCGCGCGCACGCGGCCGAGCGCTCAGCCGTGCGCCCCTCTGCAATTACTTCGACTTCCTCGATACTAATGAGCGACGATCGTGTCCACGAGGGCCGGCGCGACGTCTCCCAAGAGGCACGATGCGGATGCTGCGCCGGATGGACCGCCGGGAACGCCAGGAAATCTTGCGGCAAATCTCCCGCCACTGCCACACGCCGAGTGTTTGCTTGACCCGCGTTTACATTGCCCTGACCCCGTTCATCCGGTTCAACCTGTTCCCGCTTTTATTTCACCGCACGCCGCTATCATTGCTATACTACTTTTCCCGAAAAGTTCGCCACCATTCGTAACTCCCGACGATTTCTTTCTGTTTCCTTTCTTTATTAAGCGTATCAAACGTTTTCAGGTTTCTTCAGCTGTGAATTGTTTACGGAAATTACTCGTGTTTGTAAATTCCAATGCTTCATCTAAGTTAATTATACGAACGAACGCATTTTAGTCGAATATTTTATTATTCGATATTTATATATTTTATTCGAATTATTCTTCATAAATTATTGTATATATTTTATTCGAATTATTCTTCAGAAATTATTCTATATATTTTATTCGAATACAAAATTATTCTTTATTCGAACAAGTTATTCGAATAGAGATTGTAAAATTATTCGAATGCGAGTAATTGTTCACTGTTTCTGTTTCTACATAATTTTATTGAGAATATATCTATACGAATAGATTCAAGGTCGATTCTATTTATAAATAACATTTTAGGAAATAAGACTCCAAGCCACTCGAATATTGTCGAACTTACTTTTTGGCCGCGCGCCGCGTGTCGCGCCGCACCCGCCGCAAAAATGTCATAATGCCGAGTATGTACTTGTTTAGCGCTCGAGAGTCAGTCGAATCCGAATGGAACATTGCCTCGGAAAAACTCTAATATCGTGCCCTACCTCGGGAATCACGAGTTCTAAATTCCCTTGATTTCTGGGGATCGTTTGATCGGCGAACCGTGTAACAGTTCCGCTCGCAGCTCGGAATTTCAAAGCGGCTTGCTACAATGTATTCGTGTGTCAACCGCAAATGCAATATAAAAATCACGTTGTTTCGACGACCGTTTTCCTTTCAGCGGAACTTTTTTACAATGAGGCGGGCTTTGCTGCTAGAGACCTGGCCGAACACTCGAGCGGAGTTTAATTCTTTTGGGAGTATCGTCTGTGATGCGCTGCTTCTATACGGTATCTTTCGTCGTAAAAGTATCGATGAAGTTCAAGTTAATATGACATTCGGAAACTCGGGATTGGCTTCGAATTTCCTTTGCACTTTACATCAAATAATTCTTAGTAATAATTGCGGAAGAAATAATTTTTATAATTGAAGTATAAAGTACAAAGTTGCTTGAAACGTTCGATCAATGTATATTTGTGAATATTGCAGTGGTATGACCTTGGGTCTGTTCTCGAGCATAATTAAATTTACATTTACTATTATTATAAGTGTTCTTGCGTTTTATTCTACGTAATAAGACATACTAAATTTTTGTATTAAAAAAAAAACCAAAGAATACAAAAATGTAATATGTCTCATTCGATAGAGTAATTTAATTGCGGATTTTATGCATTTATAGTAAAATTGGATAGGTGAAACACAAAATAGTGAACAGATTGAAAGAAACTGAGAATATTGATGCAGTAATTCCGACTTGTTAAAATTATTTAAATGAGGGAAAATATTACAATTGACTCTAAGTTCTGGAATTGATGCAGACAATTCTTATTTTTCATAAAGATCGACAGTTAAGAATAATGGGAATAATAAGCATGAAGTTAAGCAAAGATACTGGCGACCCCACGCGGCTCCACTGTCCTAATCATCGTTCAGCAATCGCCGAAGAAGCACGGTAGCCGAGAGAACCCTTTCATCTTATAATCGCAGGTGGGAAGCAACGAAACGTGCATTGAATTCTTCGGGACGCGACGGTATTTCTTGTAGACGAGCATTAATCGGGTAGGAACGCCTCCGTCGCCGGTTCTAATTATATTTCGTTGTAAGCAGACAGGCGTTGGGAATTCCCCGCGAAACGTTGAATCCGCAGTTACACTCGCGCCGTTACGACCCATTAGGATGTTTGATGAATAGTGCATCGCCGTGGACTATCAGGCTCTTCATGTTGTCTGCATTTCGGTCGCAACGGGTTTGCGCGCCCGTGAGTCCCAGAAGCTCGAATCTATTCTAGAAATGCAGGAAACCTGATGGGAAGCGCAGGACGGATTGGTGAGGCGAAGAGCAAGCCGCAATAGCACGCTCGCACGTGTCTGTGATTCGACTTAATTTACTTTCGCTAATCCGTGGAACTTTCTGCCAATGAGCTCGGCAAACTTCCCCGTCCCCCTCCGGCCGAGGCTGAACTTCAATTAAGTCTAATTTCATGGCGTCAAAGAAAATATATGTGTCCAGTCGGACCCCAGATACCCGCGACCCCGGCCCCCTGTTTCCTCTCTATTCAAACGAACAAATATTATCGGATTTATCCGAAAGATATCGAGCAGCCGTAACGACTGGGAGCTAACTTTACGAGTGTAATCGATGGAAATAAATATCTCGAAAGTTTGAACCGTTTCGACTCTCTCGCGCACGGATTATTAATGGACTGCTACGCGTCAGATTTATGGGTCTGATAGAAACGAGTCGTATATATTAGTGACTCTTACTTGTAAGTATATTTACGGCTGTGCGTCCCACGGCCCCCGGAATCCTGCTCTCTCTCCGCCCGAAAGACAATTTTTCGAGTTCGATATATCGATAAAAATTCTTCCGTGAAAAATTCCGCGAAAATTTCCGAAAAATTTCCGTTTCTAATTCTCAATTATATCAGTCTATCATTTGATTATTATTACGATTATATGAGCAAGCACTACTAAACCAATTTCGTCATGTTTATCTAGTGTATGTAATATGTGCATAAGTATGTATAACTAAATAATAGTATTAATTAATGACATCGTGTTAAAAAGCCATGATAAGGATCTCCGTTTTCTGGTCATCGGATTTTTCGAAGTTACTCCTCTCGTTTTTCAATTAATAGGGAGGCGCTGCTAATCTTTTCGAGGAGCTTAATTATGCGAGCTGGGCTTCGATTGGCGGAACAATCGGATAAGGGACCGTTCCCTGTGTACGAACGAAAAATATGGAGCACATAAATTATTCTGCGTGCAGATTATTAATTTTCATGCAAATCGATATTGAAAATTCGCCTGATGCGCGTGCAGTTGAATACTGTTTTGCTGCGGTGTTCAACAATGGGTCGGCTCGATTTACGCTGCTGCTAGTAAACCGTGGAAGTACTGTAATCTTATTAACATTTTGTAACAATCCGATCGGTGCTTATTGCCAGGAGGAGTAAGTCGTGATAGTCAGACTTTCTCGTAATAATCTTTACACTAGCAGTCGTATAAACAATAATAATACCATACTCTGTTGAATTATATTAAATGTAATAATAAATCCACACATCTGCAGAGGTATGCCATAAATAGGAAAAAAGTCGCTGATCAAATTAACTTCTTTATATGTTGCTTTTTTATCGAGATTTAAATAATTAATTATATCAGAGAATATCTGATTTCGCACAATTGCGATTTTTGTTCGAAATATTTCTCTATAGAAAAAACGGCTTTCGAGTAACTTGGGCGAGAGATCCTGGCGCACTTTGCTAAATACATTCTCAAAAAATCCGTAGTAAAGCTTCATTCATTACTAGAAATATGACCGAAAGTACCGCACAAAGTATACTTTAAAGCCCCCAAGCTTCTTCGTAAGCAGTAAATGAAGACACTATTTATTATACATAGCAGAAAATGGGTTTAGAAGCGGAAACCGACGATCCCTTAGATCTACACTGTCCACGTTAAGCAGATAATAAAAATTTCGAGCGAAGGTCTTAGTCCAACTTTGATTCCTCTGGACAAATAATCTTCCACCGTTGGCCAATATTTGCGTTCGCGAGTGTGCTTATCGCGATACGCGAACGCACGTTCATACACTATTCTCTTTAATTAAAGCGCTCCATTTATGACCGATATTGTAAATACAATATCATAATGAACGTATGTATACACTCGGCTACAAAGGGACGCGTAAATAACGCATGATAAATGTATCTGTTTACTATCTGCAGCTTTAACCTTTGAATATTCTAGGTTGTTTCAAAGCGGCCCAAATAGCAGACGGTGCGACTCGTACTTTATGCATGTGCTGTGAGTTGCGCCTAAAACTATGCGCTCTATAGGAAAAATCGCGCACACCTGAAACGGAATATCTTTTTTGAAACGATACCAAATGATTTGAGCTTTGTTTGAGATTTTAGAAGCACCTCGGATTTTAGATTTTAGAAGCAACTCCCGCAGTTGTGTGATTTAAAGAGGCACAGTATATAGTGCATCAAGTTTTTTACAGATGCAGCCCTGGAAATTTGAAGGCTAACTTTTTTTCTTAAATGGAATACTATATTTTTTATATGATAATGTGGAAGAATATCGAATCCTCAGTAAAAAAAAGTATTGATCTTTATTAGCCCTAATAGTTAACAAGTAATTTAAAATTCAACAGATGGAAAAAACTGGCATAATTTTCTAGACGATTATACACGGTTTAAATAACAATTCATAAACAATCGAGTACGTCGCGTTTATTATTTTGGACAGAGAGCTTTCGGTTTTTTCCGTTTCGTCAGCGGTATCGTTACTTTGGGTGGAAGTTTTAATTAGTTTATCGTAGGATAGATTTAGCAAGGTGATTAATATAATATTCGCTTAAGTCGATGCTAGTCTCCGCAGAAGAGTGTTGGAACACGCTAACTCAGCAACGGGTTCGCTGTTTAGGCAACGGCAATCAATCCTGTGGTGACTAGGAACCTGGTTTGCTCTAAGTATTCCGATACCACGTGAGCTTCGGAACGCCGGGGACCGGCTGTAATATCCAATCGAACGGCCCTGTGTTTCATGAACCTGAAAGCTGTTTGATGGTTTACAATGGGCATTAATCAAATGTCCGGCATCCGCGTCGTTCACTTTGAAGTGCGCGATCGAATAAGAAAATTGACGAAAGTCTTGCAGCTGTTTTCTTAACACTCCAATTTCGTCTTTTACCATTTAGAACGTAAATTGGAATTATTCACTCGTGATTTATATTTAACAAATTTTATTTTTTATTTTGTTGTTACATTACCTCTTCGCAAGTTGGACTCACGTTTTTACAGTTTGTAGTTTCTGTAATTATATATGAATACTGTAAATGAAGAAGAAATTCATCATTAGACAGCAATTTTTTCCAAAAACAGGAGTCAAATAAAAATTAATTTTTAGTTAAAAATTTTTGAGACGTAGGAAATGATTTTTTAAACATTATTACATTTATGATTATTATATTTATTGTTGTATATTCCATCTACTCGCGTCCATCAATTGCATGCTATCAGTTGCACAGTTATTGCAAAGATAATTTTATTTTCACATCGTTGCACTGGATACACTAATGTGTAACTATAAATATTGTTTTACTACGGATATACGATTGGATCGACGTAAAAGTAAACACACACACACACACACAAATAACACTGTCAACAAATTCCAGGAAGATATAATTTATTCGACGAAACAGGACTTAAAGAATTAAGATTCATCGCAACGATGCTTTCGACTGTTTCGCAGTTTTCAGATTTCAATCTTGTAGTATACCGAATTTATCAGCAGGAAAATTTCGTTTTTACTTTTATTAACGGGAAATAACCCGGCCAGAAATCGCATCGTCGGAACTACAGACCACGGCCGGCTTTAAAATATGCGCGCCCGTAAATGGTCGGACTTTGCGATATCAGGCGTCCAGCGGTTTGCTCTTTTTAATGTTCGAAGGAGAAAACGTGAGCGTGAATCGGTTAGGTGAAATTGGGTTTACAGTTTCCGAAGTCTCGGCGCGCGATGTCCTTTAACAACTCGCGGTGAAAAGAGTCCTGTCAATAGTCTTGGAAAATGTGTCAGTTACGTTGACATCCCTCGAGCATTGTGCTGTGACTTCAGAGTTGGAGTGAAATGTTTGGATGTAACTCGCGTGGCAAAGTTTCAGCCTCGGCTTTAAAATATCAGTAGAAGTGAAGATGCAAAACGATCTCAACATAAATTATTTGTGAAATATGAACGGCGACTTTACATTTTCTGTGATTTTCGTCATTCTATTAGTACAAATCCTGTTCCTGAGTAAATTAATATTAATTAGTAATAAATTGGAATATTCGGATTTAGGGCTTTCAAAGAATATTTCAAACATACGATCGTACTAAATAATTAATATTTTCATCGCGCACTAGGGATTTTTTCAATTAGCTGTCTGACGAGCATGCTCGTTATAATACAAAATGTTGCCACTTCTTCACAGCGAGTATGCTCGTCATAAACAGCTAACTAGTTAAGAGGATTTACTGTTTTGAAATTCATTCGCATCAAGGACATCTTATATCTTATCTATTCGCAATAAAATTAATATAGTATAAAAAAATTAATACGTATAAAAGTATTGTATTTAAACAAAGTATGTTAACCAGGTTAAACATCAACATGTAAACATAAACGAAACATCACGTGCCCCAATTCCTCCATAAAAATAAAACCACCCCCATTCTGTCTTCTCGACGTTGTCGATTCGCGCGACAACTGCTGAAAAATTAGTGTCCGACCGCCTCTCGCCTCATCGTCACCTGTGGCTCGCGCTAGCAAAGCTCGCGAGCCATCGAGCCGGCAAGTATCTCCGAAGAAAGCGTGAAATTCGGGAGATATTGCGTTGTGCGCGACGCAAATTGTCCTCGGCCAAGACTCGGTAATTAAACCGTGAACGTGCTTAGAACCATTAAGAGCTATTAGAACGCTGATGAACGGATCATGGGGAGCTGGCGGGACGTTAGTATTGCCATTTCTATTCAGGTGCAAGTGCGCTCCGTAAACGAAGGACAGCCCGGGGCTTGTAATTTGCGCGGGAGTGCATAGAACAAAGCGAAAAGGGATGAATAGAATGGAGAGCCCTGAACCGATCTACGCTCTTAGAAGACGGCGAGGTATTTCGGGGCGCAATAGGTGGTGCCGAATGACCGACGAAAATACGATTTCGTTCGAACCGCGTCGCTTTCAACCTAGGACAAGCCGGCGAACGAATTCCCCTTCGTCCGTTTTCCATTTCGTTCCTGACCGAGGTCCTGGCCTCTCTTCCGCGGCATCGCCGATTGTACCGAGCGCTCTGCGGCCCTCTAACGTCTCGAATTCGAGCAAGTGTGCAGCCCTACGGTCCGCGCACTCAGTCGGAGCAGTCGGTCCGTCCATTTTGGAGCCAGTTTTGTTCCGCGCAAGTAATTTCGAAGTCTGCAGCTCCGGAGCCGCGTGCACGTATACGTACGCTCGTTGCCGTTTCGACCGACCCCAGTTTTCTATACAGGTCGCGTCAAAAATGGGATCGCTACATTGTCAAAATCGGCGGCTGAAAACTCGTCGGATACTCGCCGAATACTCGCTCAATACTCGCTGAAAGGAGACCAGTTCGATAACATTTTTATATTGGGTACATGGTAGAAATGGCTGAACACCGAATGCTTCGAATAATTTCGAACGTTTCGAATAAGATAGAAAGCGATGTTACCGGACCGCGGATCTAGTGCAAAATTAATACGCAAAATAGGCAAAAATATAATATAGAACCCATCAAAATTTATGTAAAATAATTAGAACAATTATACGATATATACATATTAGTATATATCGTATGACTTAGTAATTTGATTTATGATTTTTTCCGTATGATGAAGTTGATGTCTTCTCTAGCTGGAGATTAATTTGTATTCAAAATATGCCCTTTCAACATCACAGAACGTAATTGCTGCATGTGCGTTTCAGTGAAGAATCGCTGAATTTGTTTTTGAATTGTTTGAACAAAGTGAATTATTGATTCGTTATGGTTCCATTTGTGTGCAACAATTGATGTTATAATCAGATTATTAATATACTTTTCAATACCTTGAATAGGTCACTTTTGCTCTCGAAAATACAACAAATTGGAACATCTCCACAGACGATGGAAAATGTTGTTCTCCATTCCATTCGTCAATGAGTTCAAGCGTTGAATCTTTCTCTTTCTAACGACGCCCTGAACTTCCATGCGTTTTATTCGGCTTTAAATGAGTATAACTCGAACGAGCTAGAGAGAAACGTTGAATCATTTAGAGAAACGATTAAACTCGCCGGCCTTTTTGCGAATATTTACACTCGATATGAAGTTGCTGTTGGCTCTGAGCGACAGTTATGCGGCAAATGTTTAAGTTTCGGGACCGCAGCTGCATTGAAAATGTACAGAACGGTATGCATGAACGGACATAATTGGTTCTATTGGTTGACCCGTAACTTCGTGCGGCTGTTTGCAAAGTTGACGTTTCGCTGTTATCGTCGGTGATGATAGCCGGTTTCTGTGCGATGTCTTTGTACCAGCATTTCGAGCTAACTTTGGAGAATGCTTTTAGGTGAATGTGCCAGTGGTCGAACGATCGCAGACATTATTTTACAATTTAGAAATCCCGCAGCGAGTCAAGACTTGGTGAGAGAAATCAAATTTTATATTTCAGCTAACATTCGACTGGAATTACGCGGAGCATTATAATTTCCTTTTTGTACAAAATAGCATGGAGCTTCGAATTAAATCTCGCAGCGAATTACGTGTCAATAGAATTTTATTCGTTATAATATCGGAGACATATAATTAATTTATCTACCGCGTTGCATTGAAAAATAATGTCAACGTTTCCGCGGTATAATTTGTACAGAATTACGGTGGAAGGAAATGAATCAGCATTGTCGCTAAGAGACAGAAGTAGATTAATTAAGCGTTCGTTGTAGAATCGTTCGTTGCGGCATACTCAGCCGTATTTAATTTACAATTAGAATTGCGAGCATCGGTGAATACGTATTAATCCTGCTCGTTCGAGTGTCGGTACAGCTCCGACGAAAATATGTGTATGTAAACGCGTCTCCATGACGTATTAAAATATACGTATTTTACGTTGCTCGCCTTGCACATTCGAAGAAAATACTTGGCAGAGCAGGATTCGATTGTCAGCGTGTTACAAACTTTTAAATAAAATCATGCGCCACGGACTGAAGCATTTAGAGCTCGTCGACTGAATCAATTTCAAGATCAATAGAGATAACAAACTAACAAGCAGCGGAGAGAAACCATTCATCTGCGCGTCGCAGGAGATATTTTGTGTAGCATGTGGGGTAAAGTATCAGAACTTTCGATATAAACCAGATTGGCACTCAGGGTGCGAAGTGTTAAATTTAATTGGTTTTTGCTTTACGGTTCGTTTATAGTTCGCACTGTATTCCGAACTCAGCAGGTATTACGAGAATGCCCAGCGCACACTCACGTGATATCCTGTGATTAAATGCGAACGTGATACAGGCTACGGTATAGCAATAGCACTCTAAATACAGGGAGAACTTTTTCATCGTTCTTTACATTAATTAATGACGACGCGTATTTCCTGATTCCTTGATTTCTCAAAATTATATTTACTAAACGTATATAATTGTATTTGCCAATTATATATAATTATATTTACCAACTATATACAATTATATTTACCAATTATATAAAATTATATTTACAAATTATATTTCCCAAATCCCAATTTCATTCGTGTTTTTTCATTCAGGGTTCATATTTCACGAAATTGTACAATTTTTTTTATACATTTACTTAATTGCTCTGTAATTTTTTAAATTGCGTAAATTTATATTGCAATGTAAGCTACGTAATTCCCTCTGAACAATTTTATTCCATCATTCTGTGCTGCTATCGATTGTTTATTTACGAAGAAGTAGTCGACTATATTGATTTACCGCCCGAAGAACCTACGATTGGCTTCTGAATGGTCCATATAATCAATAATTTTATTGTTACGCATATAATTCATAATTAATCTTGTATTCAACCAGGGAAACCTTTCTTTTGAATTTTTCAAATCGGCATAATATGTTAAAAATGCATAAATATTTGATTTAGACTGCGGATTTTATGCATTTATGTCATAAATAGGACGCTGCAATTTTTAGGAGAAATTGGAGAGTATCTATGCATTCCGTTCTACCTATTACCATCAAAGATAGACAATTCTTATTGTTATTTAATTATATCTTATTATTAATTTATTACCATCAAATCAGTCGTCGAAGTATTATTAAACACGGACATTTTCGAGCATGTATAATCCGAAAGAACACTAGAAGGAAGCACGTTTCAAGCTTGAAAATTTCAATCCAGCCGGAGAATGATTGCCAGCAAAGCATCAGTTGCCAGGGCGGAATAAATCATGCGGCTGCAGTATAAAATATGCAAACTCGTGTTTATCAGAATCCTTCTGGCACGCAGGCTACGCCTACCAGCGTTCGCAGCCGTAGTTTTGAATTACACAGTGCACATGCAGCTGCGTAGCCCGACACACCGAAACGCGGTAACCGCGCGTGCAAATAATGCTTAACCATATGAATTCAGCGAGTGGGAGCCGAGGCTGGAGATTAAATGACGATCGAAGATGCGGCCGGGGGATCGGCTTCCACGGTTTTCCTTCGTCGGCTAACCTTGCGGTGACCGCTGATTTATCGCCGGGCTGAATTTATATCGCAATTAAGTGCAAACTGCGGTGCATTTTACGCGGAGAGATATCGATGCCGCAGCCCGCAATGGGTTCTGTCGAAGACAGAGCCGGGTAAAAGGTATCTCGTGTCGGAACCGGGAATGCCGGCCACCGATTCTTCCGTCGTCGTCGCTGGCCAGTGACGAGAGACGCCGGCTTTTCTTTCCTCCCAGAGTCTCCCTCTGTCCGACGATTCCGGCCGAAATCATATCCATAAATCGACCGGCCGGCCGACCTTTCCTAATGTCGAGGGGAAAAATAAATTCCGTTTCCGAAGACACTGGCAAACGCTGCCGGCCGGATTCTCGAAAGTAAAAGGGTTGCTGGTTATGGCCGAAGTAGCTGGGACCGTGGTGAAAAGGGGACGGAAGCCCAGCTTCAACGGAGGAAACGAATGGGAGGAGAGGACAAACGCTTCCGCCGGAAGAAGACGTTATTCGGAGGACACCGGTGGAACCGTATTTTCATCGAGACGCCGACGTTAGGTTCCGCTATGACGAATGCTGGCCCGAAAAACAGGCTTTCGTTAGGGTCATCGTTCGTCTGTTTAACCACTCCACGGTCGGATGCAGAGGACTTTATTTTATTTGTGATTAGAGTTCACTGAGTCGATGGAAAGGCTGGATCTTTGGGCAATCTTTTGTTATTCAATTTTATACAAATTTTTGTATATTATTTTTATATTAAATTAACCTGTTAACGAATTGACCGCCATGCCTATTTTCAAGAAATCTGTTCTGGACGCGAACATTTGTTTTTAAATAAATAAATAGTAATAAGTAAAAAATAATAATTAAAATATGATAAATAAATAGTAATAAATAAGTTATATAATAATAATATTATTACAATAATATAATAATAAATGAGTTATCTCGTGGTTGACACTTAGCATATTAACTGAGGAATTAACCTTCGTCCAGTTAAACACGTTTTACTATTTTTTTTTCGCATTGAGAAATTATATTGACACGCTCAAAGTGCTAAAAAATCACTTTTTACTTGATGATTATTTATTTTTACAGAATATTTTATGATATACTTAGGAAATATATAAATCATATATTTTCGATGCTCCTTAACTGCAGTTGAATATACATACATATATACCCTAGTAGTTGTTACATTGTACTTTTTAGTACGTCTGACATCTTTAGTATACTGTATACAAAAACCTTATAGCAGTGTTTGAAACTAAAATTATTACTTTCAGAAATTTCTATGACAAAAGAAGTCGTGAACATTGGAGTTGCCTTCCTGAAATGACAAAATGTTTCGTCAAAATAAAATTGCCGTCTGCTAGGTTAGAGTAGATTTATTTTTATTTACATACTAAACATTCCTTTTTGAATGAAATACCCAGAACGATAATGTGCAACATGTTTCACGTGATAAGCCGCGTGGTTCGGCATTGTATACAGGAAAATCGAATAATTTACGAGACGTTGGTGAACTAGAGCATGCGATGTGGAAATGCGATAATTAGACATACAGCAGAGCGCATTTAGTTCATTACCGCGTTCTGTTCCCTGAATTTTAAATTTGCTCGAAACGGAAAAGTCGTGAAACAGTATCAAAAATTCTATATTACATTCCCCAATTTAAAAATAATCCTGACTCGCCACAGGCGTACGAAACTCGACTGGCCGCAGCATTTCAGTTCCCTCTTCAAAATTAAACGCTCTTGTCGAATATAATATTCAAGTAACAGTGTGTGAATTATATATTTGTAATGCCTATGCCCAGCATAACAAATGACAGGACAATGGACTAACTAGCGACAATGATACTAATCATAACAATAGTAATTATAACCATTGTATCGCGTCATGAATAATTTCCGATGTAGACACTGAGAAATTACGAAATAATAGTTCGCTGCCGAAGACAATGACAACGTTTCAATGCAACAACATTCCCAGTAATATAAACAATTCAGTGACCCATCTATGATAATTTCGTCGAGTATTATCAATTTTTAGAGAATCTCGTACTGCTCGATATTTTCTATATCTCAAAATTTACAGTGGCTGTAGAAAGAATTACGAAAATGAAGAAATAATTTTCCACTTGAATAAAATAAAATAAAGTTTCACAATTTTCCTAAGAAGTTTCAATTCAAAAGTGAATTGATGATGAATCTCCCATTCAAAGTTTCGGACGTTTTCTTAAGAAGGGAGAGCGCGACGGAAGCTTCTTTCAAGAATTTGCGAAATTGGATCGGGAAAATTTTTAACGAAAAATAAAAATTTCATCGACGGCATGGAAACGGGCTCCGACCCTGAAGTCGTTCTGGTATCTGGTGGAAAATATCGGTTCGCTAGTTCCTCGGATGTCAGAGGACTCGTGCGAGCGAGAAATATCGAAACTCATAAAATAAAAAGGATTTACTGCTATCGTTCCATCTCGGGCAGGGTTCAAGGACTCTCTGACGCTGAGATTGTACCGCATCGATCGGCGGTGCCCTCAATCGCATCTAATTTACGCAACTATTTCGAAGGGAGCCGGCTCTTCACGGTTGCCAGTAAAACCGGCGGCCTCTTACGGAACGATATAGCGGAACTGCCGAGGTAAACGAATCTAATTAATCGATAGGGCGGGCGTAAAAGGACCGGAAAAGTTTTATGACGACGTGTAAAACTTGATCTGCCGGGGCCGCGCCGACATCGATGGGATTTCACCGACCAGAAAAAGAACGAACCAATAACTTACTCGAAATCTAGGTTTAAGTGCTGCCGCTCGAGCAGAAGTTGTCATTATCCTCTCTCGTACATTTTCACGGCGAAATGTCTTACCGTTACCTGTTGGTAGGAAATTTATCACCGGGACCGTAGAAAAGCGAACACCAGTTTCTATCGTTCTATGGAATTCGTTT
>CM052153.1:7765592-7797054 GCA_028455555.1 Augochlorella aurata | reverse complement strand
CCGTATACTACTGCTCTGACCACAGACCTTTCCTACACTATTTGTCTGACTATAGAGCATTCCTGATGCGACGGGCTGCTCATTATTCTTCTTGCCAGACCGTATACTAGTGTTACTCCACTCGTCTGACTATATACCAACCGTATACTACTTCTCTGGCCACAGAACTTGCATGTACCACTTGTCTGATCGTAGACACTATGTGCTTGAAACAAGCACACTCAAGATAACGTACATGCTCGTTAATGGTGTAAGACGTAATTAGTTGAAAATGATTTTCGCATCGCTTGTCTGAGCGTAGACTATTGTACTATACTTACGTGGTTATATACTGATCATATTTTATAGATCCGACGATGTGTCAATTATTCCACTTATATATATTTTATACTACTTATCTGACTCTATACCAGCCTTATGCTACTTGTCTGACCATCTATTGCTTATATACTTCTTAACTGACCACGTACAGTTCCTATACTACTCGTATGATTAACGTATGGTAACTTATTTTCATACCACAAGTTTGACCATAAATAATTCTTAGTACGCTTGTCTAACTAGAAACTACTACTATTTTACTTGGCAGATCGTAAATCTGTCCTGTTATACACCCCTGACCAGAAATCAGTTCTATTATACATGTCTAAGCGCGAGCCGATCATTATTCCCCTTGTCTGACCACGTACTATCTGCATTCTAATTAGCTGACTATAGACCGTTGTTATACCACTAGTCTGACTACATATCGTCCATATATCACTTCTCTGCAATAGATGGTTCTTATGTCACATTTTTACTGTATAACATCCATGTAATACTTCTCTAGTTATAGACTAGCTTATACCACTTATCTGACTATATATCAGTCATATACTACTTATCTGCCCATGGGTCACCTTATATCACTTGTCTGACTATATTTCGTCTATATAATACTTCTCTGGAATAGATGATCCTTATAACACTTGTATATAACACTTATAACGCTTTTACAATATAACATCCATATAGTACTTTAGCTATAGACAACCTAATGGCATTTGTCTGACTACGTCAGCCATATACTACTTATCTGCCCATAAACCACCTTCTACCACATGTCTGAATATATATCATTCGTATACTAGTTCTATGAACACAAGCCATTCTTGATCTACTTATCTGACCATAAATCAATGCTGTCTGACAAATCTCACCATAAGTCGTCGATTATTCTCCTTGTCTAATCACAGAACACTCCTTATTCCACTTGTCTAGTTTTACTGCATTCATGTACTACACCATATACCCTTGCCATACCACTTGTCCGATTCTGGACACGACGTTCTCAAAGCAACTAAATTCGAAAATGTATGCTAACGAATTACATTTTGCAGGAACACAAATCTTGATAAATCACAGAAATCAAGAGCCTAATATAATATTACCGAGAAAGACTCAGAAATATCCGAAACCGAAAATATTGCAGTCTTATGCGGTTTTTCCCGGAGTCAACACGAAACCATTCCCGTTATCAATATTTAATCTGCATGTAAATATGCGCTTGGAATGAACATGCAATACATTTTTCTCGCAGCGAACCATAAACCACGACCGAGCTCTGATAAGTGTAGTTGCGAAAGAAATCATGAGGCGAAGGGCTGCATTTCGAAGCGGATCGTAGATAGCACGCGATCGCATCGATCCTCGCCTTCCTCTTGTCTGCCGAGGACAAGTCCGACGCTGCCTCTCTCGCAAATCATATTTTTAATAACCTTTCAGCCGGTACACATTTGTTGAACGTTTTCCCTTATTTCGTAACCGGCGGATTATACGGCGAGCTCATCCGGCACGTCCTGGGACGCTGTGTACACTCCGGCGAATTCCACCGAAAAGATCGTTACTCGAGACGCGTGTTTGAAGGATTTGTACAAATTTAAACAACGTCGTATGTTGTGTCTGCTGCATCCCTCCTCTCCCCGGAGCCCGAAAAACCTACACGCGCGTCCCCGTGGCAACCGGCCGGCGAAACTTATAAACGAATGAAGTCGCGAGGAAAGTCGGTTCGCCCCTGTTGTTATTTCAGCGGACGTTCGAGAATTGCTGGAATTTCTCGACTGCGCTCGCGAGCTTTCGATTTCCACGATAACTAAATTACTCGCGCGGTATAAGCCGCCGTCCGAGGATTTTTAACGTAAATTCGAAGTTACGCTCGCCGGCGCCCATTGTGCTCCCGAGCTTTCTTTTGCGCCGCGCCACCACCAACCCGAGACTGATGAAAGTTCTAATCCTTTTGACACCATTGAGTGAAAGCACTTTGCTCGAGAAAGTCAAATAAGGAAAAATGAACCCACCGGCCGGAACAGTTAAAGTCGTTAGCGGTGTCCGTCGCTGTTATCCTGATGCGAATAAAGGCGTTGCTCGCAGCTTCCGAAATTGTCTCTGATCAGTTTTTATGCAATACACGGCGATTGACAACTGTGTCTGCAGTAAGTTTTCCTTAATTGTCCTTTAGCTTGTAAATAAAAATTGAGAATTTTGGTAGATGGGATACGGTTATTCGAGACTTGCGCCTAGTTGTTGTATTTATTGACAGTCGGAAACAATTAAATACAAGCCGGGAGGCGTGAATGACTGTATCTTCTCTTCCCAAATTGCCCATTTGGTTTTTGAGTTTGTTGCATCTCCACCACTGTAACGCATTAAATATAAGGTCATGTTCGTCATATTAAAAAATATCAAGTTTGACGTCAGGTCAAGTTCCTCTTTCTTTATTTAAAAAGGAAGAATCAGACTCTATTTACCTGCAAATGGTATCTTCAAAAAATTTTACAAAGTCCGTACGTTTCGTCGAATTCGGCAATTTTCAATGTGACAAACATGCACTTACATTTAAAAAGTTACAGTGGCGATGGTGCATCGAACATAAAAACCAGAAAGACTACCTTAAAGCAGAGATTCTAAGCTTTAATTTAAAGAAAAAGTCATCATCCTATAATGATTTTTCGCGGAGCTATCGTCAGCGAAATTTGACCAAATTATATAAAACATTTTTCTGTGCAGTAAGTTTTTAAAGCATTGTATATGTGAAACAAATAAAATATAAGTAATATCTAAATTGTCGTTCCAGTTTTCAAGCTCCAATTTCAATATTTCGAAATAAAAATGTTATAATGCCACGTGCTGTTCCACCTTTGAAACATATCCATTTTGTATCACAGATCAATGATCAATAACCAGAGGTTTTAATTGATTCAATTTAATTGGAGCAACATATTCGCCGCATATATCACTTCCTCTTTGAAGCATGTTTATAATACGAGTTCTAGATTGAATTGCTCTCCAATTGAACCTGAATTTCCGATCATGTATATTAAAATTGGTTTGTAATGCAATAACAATTTTAATCTAATAAAGTCGCACTCCAAATTATGTTTTCAGTTTACGCATTGAACCAGTTACGTGTTTTCGACGAATATACTCGTCGTAGTTATATACTCGTCATAGTTGCTATTTCTGTGACGAATACACTCGTCGAAAATAGCTACTGGCTAAGAAGGACTACTTTGACATTCATCATTAAATTATATATGTCATATTAATGTTGTATTTAACCAAAGTATGAAGAAAATCAAACACATACAGTATAATTACAATAACTTGCACATTTTTAAAAGAGTTTACAGCAGTTAATTGGTTAATGTCACAAAAATCTTTTCGAAGACTTCAAATCTAATCTTTCATACTAACTCCATCATTCCACAGGGTGTCCCAAAAATCATTTGAAGCAACTTTTTCCTTTATAAAAATTTTCTCCGAGGCGTCGATCACGAGTTATTAACGAAAAACAGTGACCAATGCGGAACTAGGCTTCGTCCGCTCATTGGCTCGGCCGCCTCGCGCCATCCGAGCTCGCCTCTCATTGGTCACTGTTTTTCATTAATAACTCGTAAACAAAGCTGCAGATCGAAATTGCGTTAAGAAAAAAGGTGCTTCAAATGACCTCAAGAACTCATATTCCGATTGTGAGTTACTTTTTGGACACCCTGTAATCTTATATTTGAAATATTGCAGTTCATATAGTTCAACAAGTGCGGCCTCTCAATTTCCGTATCATTAAATAACGTCCTTCCAGTTCATAGAACTTTGAGGATGCCGGTTCGGCAGTAACGTGTTATATAATTTCCTTGAACTTCTGTCTCAAACATTCGCAAGGCAAGCTTGTTTGAACAGTCGCGGTCAGCAGCACTCGCGCGGACGTTCATACGCAGTCGGAAAGGAACTTTCCCCTTTAGCCGCGTATCTTGCTAAACGGCGTTTAATTAAGTCAAATTCGCGGCGGCTTGAAAAACCGCGCTCTAGCGTTTTTGAATCCGACGCCGAATATTAAATTCGCAAGCAATTGGCGTTGCCTCATTAGCGAACTTGATGAATGACTCCTTGAAACTCGCGTAAATACGGAACCGTCGTGGGTCACGTCAATGTGTAAAACGTATCCGGCCATTAGTTTATTGCGTTTATGGAAACGATACCGATATCTGCTGCCGACGAAGTAGAATCGAGTCCTCGTATTTTTTGTCCGAACAGCTTAATTAGCAACCTTTCGGAGAGCACCTCGGCCAGCTTTTGTAGTAGAACAAGTGCACTTCATCTGGCCGAGTCACTTGTTCATTTGTTCTTTTATTAATCGAGTACACTGTAGAAACACCACCAGGTCAATTCCCTAGTGCTCGATTAATTGTTTAAATTTTTTAGCACATTCGAGTTACTGTTTTTATTTTTAATCTTGATTAATATATTTAATCTTGATTAATAAAGCATAATATTATTCCAAGAGAAAGAAATTTTGTTATTAATCATTAGACTGCGGATTTGTTGCAATTACCCTAATTCAAGTTAGGAATAAATGTCTATGCAATTCCTGTGTACTCACACTATATACGGTTCTGTCATAATAATTATTTATACTTTGTTATTTGTTCGTTTTAACGATGACGCCTCTTTTTAGCTATTTTATCAACAAATTATTTTCCATAACGTCATATAAAGTCATGACTTGGAAACATTATCATTTTTTTATTATGCACTATTTGGAGTCGCCCGTTTGTTTCCGCGGCACCGGCATTATGCGACCAACAAAACATTTCAATTCTAATTGGGGATTATGGGATCCGCAACATTTTCCAATCTCTTAACACCGGCTGACGTATCGCGACCCCACAACACCAGATTTTGGACGGATTTGCAGCAGAGGATTGCAAGCCGTTGTCCCAAATTAGGGACATGTATAACGACCCTACATTCCATAGCTCCGTGTCCAATGCATCGGATCGGGCTGTAGCGTATGCAAAATTCAGGGATTCTCTGCGGAATCCCTGCTCACTCTTACGTTTCCAGTTCTCATTGGAATTACATATGTTATGCGAACCAGCTGAAAAATTCAGGGCAAACATTCTCCGCACAGTAATACCCCGTTTAACGAATTCTCTGACAAGCACCGCGTAACGAAGCCAATTTAAATTTCTTAATAGCAAACCACTTTAAATCGTATTTCAATCGAATAGCCGGATGATGGAGTCTGATGGAAATATTGGCTCTGAAAATCATTTTCCGATCACCGACAACTCTCGCAAATTAAAATTATTTGTGGCAAAAATAAATTGATAGACTATCAGTAACTCTCCCATGGCAATAAGTGCTTCAGAATTTTTAAGTAAAATAATATTCAACGTCTATATCTCGTAAAATATTATTTCAAGATTATAATTCTCAATTTCGCAATTATGTGTAAATTACTCGGAGAAGCGAGAAACTAGACAACGTATTAACCGATGAAATATGCTTTAATTCGTTCTTTTAAAGAACCGTATTTCGGGCGGCCGAAAACCTCCAAACAAAATGGGTCGACGCACTGGCATAAAAAAAGAACTGCCCGTCGCATATATTTGAATTAGTATGAATGTGAGAAAGTTGCAGGAAAATATTCCGCTATGTACCGCGTCAACTAACTGAAAAATTTAATCCCCCTTTTGTTATTCAGCTATGCGAACAGGTGTACGGTTCTTCCGTATTTATAGCCGCCAGGCTATTCAATTGGCGGAGTTGTAAAACCGGACAGTGTCGGATAACAGATTCTTGTTTTTTTTTTCTGGTCGCGAGCATTTGACAGGACTTTTTCCAGCGTGACGCGTTCCGAGGTGACGTTTTTTAAAGTATGTAAAAACGCGGCTCCCGAATGCCCGCACTTGTAAATTACGAGGAAGTGTAGCGCTGGGAGGGGTGGGGGGGAGTGGGAAGGTGTCGTCGGTGTGTCCGTTGAAAGTTTCCCCGGTTTAATATACGTCCATCCAACTTCATATATGAATAATTAAAGGGGAAAGAACACTGGCCTTGCCGCGACAGAAAAAATCATGCCGCGCAATCATTTTACCGCGGACCAAGGGACCTCCCATTTCCCAGTCCTATAAAAGTTTGCGAAAACCGGCGTGTTAACATTTATTGTGTTCTCGATTACGTTCTACGGCGGCGCGGGCCCGGTAATTGTTAACGAACTGTTAACGTCTCGAGGAAGAACGGCAAGATAGACGGGAACGTGGGGAATTTTTAATATGCTTTGTACAGTTACGTCGTCGCGGCGCGTTGTAAACGGATGGTTATATTAAAACAATGTTTGAAGTCGACATGGATTAATTTCAGCCGCTTCATCGTACGCGCCGGAATAATATTCGCTGTTTAATAAGAAGCCGGCGATGCCCCGGCAAAACAAGTTTCCAGTTCTAGTTCGCGTGTTTCTTCGGACTGAGATTTACAGTAGAGCCGCCGAGCGCTCCCGCCGGCTCATTTTTCACTTCTTACAAAAATTACAGGAACGCCTGCCCCCGGATCCGGCGCGACAAACATATCCGTTCGAAATAAATGCACCGGGCAACTTTGTTTGGGAACTGCAAAACAGAAACTCGGCAACTGCGTTCGCCGGTTCCGGTGTTAATTAAATCAAACAGAAAAATCAAGAACCAAATGAAACGCAAACATGAAATGCTAACAAGTGAAGAGGCTAAAGTGAAGCTAGGAAATGAACAGCTCGACAACGTTATGGCCGAATTTTTCGAAGCCAATTTCCCGAACGATTCTAAATTTTCGACAGCGCAAAGATACTGGAGACTGCGTAGTAATAACCATAATTCCCTGCGTTCAAGACGCTTTGTTTTGCTGTGCGGCAGACGCGCATTGCGATAGATCCGTGATTTCGCGGTCCGAGGATCGCGCGCGTCGGCCTCGCAATGTGCTCGTTGCGCGAGAATATGATTAAATATGTTATTTTACCGAATTATACAGAGTTTCCTTTTCGGAGGATTCGAGAGCAGGCGTGAAAATGGTGTCATCTGCACGGCTACATAAATTTGCCGAGGCAGTGGGCACGCACGCCGACTGGCAAAAAGCATCGTATCATTTTTATCGACGTTCGTACGCGCGAGTAACAAAGCGTGCACTCGACGCTCGTTTACCGCGTTATCGTTTGCGCTGCTGTAACACTCTAACGCCGTAGACTAATGGCTTTAATTACCAAGGCATTCCCCTCTAAGAGTCCAATTTAGTCGTCTGACAAAGTTTTTAAAGCCGGAATTGTAGAACGTGTTGCAGCTGAAGATCGCGGTAAAGACCTGCTGCAAAAATGTCGACGCGCCACTCGTTCTGCGCTGGTTTCCTACGTTTTCTTTGACTTTACATTGTTTTTTAACCATTATATATGCTTGGCTGTTATCGAATTAAGTTGTAATAAAACAATTCTTTTATTTTGCAATTTTATTACGGACATTTTTATCTTAGCCTATGCTAAATAGCCCGACAGTCTTAGCCTGTCAAAAACGAATTAGCTAAACTGCTACTTTTATTTAATTATTAACACCTATATTTATAGTAGAGAAATTGTCTCGTTAGTATAGAATGTGCACCATTATCTCCAGTTTAAAGAAATGATTGAAAACAGCAATACACTCGACTGAACTATAACGTTTGTACTAGTTAAAACACGTAAGTATCTTTCTCATTTATGGTTCAACAGTCTTCAGACAGATTTGTGTGAATAATTTAAGATCATTAGAACATCGTAAGTTCATCCTACGAAAGATCTACGATCTACGAATGTTTGCAATCACAGTTTTGATAAAACCTAAACGTAACACGAATTCTGCACTTTCTACGCAAAATCTATCGAACAACAGCGGCTCGAGCGATCCATGAATAACATTTCTGAGAAAGCTCTTTAATTAACAAAAAGATAATTATTAAAAGTTCCGTGAAAAACGGATCCAACGGATCCTATTTCAGAGCTATCAAACGCAGCCGATTCGCGTCGTCAAGCCTTCAGACGAACGCGTTATACATTTTCTACTTGGCAGATTAATTCTATCGCGATTCAATTATATGTTAAATTACATCTCGGTAGGATGCGAGCAAAGTTTTCAGCAACAATCTCCAGAATTTTCCGATAAATTTTCCGGAATTTCGTCCCGTGTTGCGCGCAAAACAAGCTTCCGCGGCACTGAGAATAATTACATTCTACGCCGGCGGGTATCTCCCGCGGAAGTGGCTTTGATGTGTGCCTCCCATTCAATATAATTATGAAAAATAACCTAGACAACGAGTTGTTTCTGTCGCCGTTAATTAATCAGAAGACTAGCCCGACAGTCTCCGCGGTTTTCCATCCTGTGCCGCGCTTTGTCTGTTTATTAGTACGAGTATTCGTTCCGGTATTAAATCGCGTAGGTGTGCGACGCCGCGGTGGTAGCTCGGTTCAGAGACAGGGGAGGAGTTGTCGATAAACGGGGTGTGTGACTCCGCGAAAAAGCCGCCCGGAGGGGGATAAACAGCGTGTCGGATGTACGGGTACAAATTACTTTATCCGATAATGATATACAGCGCTTGGATATATACTTGCGAACGCGAGCCTTTCAATCTTTCATTGCGTTTCGCGCTTCAATGGACGTAGATTATTTCTTTCTATTGTGCTCGTACATAACGCGATCAATCCACTGTTCGGACTTATCCTATCGTTTGTCGGATGTTGCATAAAGTTGCTTGTTATCATTTCCAGCGACACGATCTGACGAACGTATTGGGTCTAGACTGCGGATTTTACGCGTTCGTGAGAATAATGAGTGAGCTAAATATGAAAGCGGAGAAGAGTTTGAGGAATTAAAAGATGTCGGTGCAACCCTTTCGGCTTGATAAAATGATTAGAGGAGGAAGAAAGTTTCCGTTTAGCTTCTCTTTCTTAAATATGATGCAGACAATTTTTATTTTGCATAGAGATCAACAGTTTAATTGGGTTGCTCAGACAGTTGCTTCGTTGTTCAAAAATATTTCGTTTTGTAAGGAAGCAGAGTTTTGTCGAAACTAACAGAAAAAATGTCAAAAAGTTTGTTTTTTAATTTAAGCCTTTGGTTCTTATTTATTCTAAATACTAAAAAGACAGTCTTTGATTTTCTCGTGAAGGGACGAAACAACTTATCGAACAAAAAATAATTAATTAACATAAACTAATTTTTAGAAACTGATGTTCTGTAAGTCTTTTTAATATCTTCGACGTGGAATTTATCAAATGCGTACAAGAATTTGCAGAACGACTAAATATACAGAAGTCGTGTACTCTTTTCTGCACGGTTTTCGTGATCAACGCCATAAATTCAGAATACTGATGACGATCAAACTATGTTTATAAGTATATCACGGATAAAAACCGTCGGTATTCATTTCGAGGCGCAGGTGATAATTACAGCTAAATCTACGCCTACAATGCGTCGGATGCAGTCTATTTATAAGTGCAGGTCCGCCTTCAAAGAGCGCGATGAAAAGAGTGAAATGTTGCACAGCTTCCACAAGAAAGATCCGGAAGGTTTGACTAACGGCGTGCTCATAATTACACGTCAGCCGACACGTAGACACTCCCAGGACACGACTATACATGCAAGGTTGGCGCAGTGATTTCCAGCGCGACCCTAAACGATCGCGCGCCTATTCTCGGCTCTTTATCGCCGCCGCAGCCGGGTCTTTTTACGGTGGGGCTGTAAAAACGCTGTTGCGAATGTTTTCGGGCAATTAATCACGCGCGAAATAGATGCTGATTACAACGGCGCGGCGTCGTTGGTTAATTAGCTTCGACCGCTAGGTAGATCAGTCGAACAACTTCTTTTTGCCGGATGAAAGGAAAAACAGGCGGGGTTTCATGGAACAACAAAAAGGAAACCGGGAAAATCCGGCCGAAGGATACCGTTGGCTCTTTCAACGGCTTCCGTTCCTATCGCGCGCGGCATCTACGCCGTCGCGTTCTAATTATGACCATCGTGATATAATGGTATACCTTTAATGGCTTCTAAAAGGCAAATTACGCGTAGCCGCCGTTAATGACAGCGACATCCACCCTCGGGGGCCAGAAAAGACGCACGCCGCGAGCATTATGCCGGTTAGCCGTGTGCGTTCCGGTTCGTTAATTATAACCATGTTTATTGATAGTGTTAGCGACGCGAGATTGTCTCGTTCGTTGCCGCCGAGGAATCTTGTTACAGTTGCCTACGAATTTTAAACTCTGTTGCAGAACTACCCCGGCGATGTTCATTTTTGTTTCCGAACTTCCGATCCTATTAGCAACATCAACCCTCTATAGGCTGTTATTTTTATATCGCTTAGAAATAATTGATGCGACTCGAAAACAGCGAATTTAATAACTCTGTATTTAGCTAGAAATTAGAATTTATCATTTTTATGATAATTTATGACGAATTTACTCTGGTGTATGGTGACATTGAAGTCACTCAAAGTCACTGGAAACTCTAAAACAGTTTTCTTGATCTACAGTGTTTCCATTTTATACGACTTAGTGTATTTTTTCAAGGAGTAACAATAGAATAAGATACATTGTGATTGGGAGAATTAAAAATGGCAAAATGTCTTCTGTCGTTTTCTCAGGTTTTCAGTATATTGTCATTCTTTTCGTTATATTATAATTACCAGTTGAAATGCATCTTACTTCGAGCGTCGCTGCAATTGCAAGACATTGGAGGCCCTCAAGATCTTCAAGAGTCTCGAGAGTTCTGAGGGTTTACAAAATTTTCTTCAGACATTTTCAGATTCCTTGACTTTCGTTCCGTCGATTAAGATGCCTTCAGGTGGATTCAATCTGAACATTAATCAATCTGCTCGTACAATAATCTGTTGAACGAATTTAATTGTTTTACTCATTTTGAACGCGTTAAAACTATTAAATTACGCAGCCAGGGGGTAATAGAAAATTGATCTTTGGTAAGATTTCAATGTTATTCTTTAGTATTAATAATGTTGTATTATAGAATTTCAAAGTTCATAATCGTTATTATTTCGTAATCATAACATCGTCGTAGCATGTATGACAGAGATGTAATTTAAAACAGTGGAAACATTAATAGAAACAGAGAATGTTGATGCATTAATTTGAACTCACTAAAGTTATTAAAAAAGGAAAAAATATTGTGCTTGGCTCCAATTAATACGGACGATTTTTATTTTGCATAGAAGGTCACCACTGCAAAATGTATTATAAATGTAAAAGTGCGCAACCATTTATTTACAGTAAATTGATTCCTTTTTTACGCTATCGCGACACCTACTTTTACACTACTTGAATCGCTTAACGAACCTCCAGCTCGCGTTGCACGCGCTAAAACCATCGGAAAACTAAAGCAACAGTTTCTGTGGCCACAACTCTTCCTCGGAAGCGCAATTTCCCCCGAACCTCAGGAGCCGCGGAACGAAGACTAACAGCATCGTCGGCCACAGGCTCGGAAAAAAGATCGAGAGGTAATCCGGGTGGCGCGATCCTAGCCGCACCTATGTATCATTCTATATTCGCCGTGCCATACTTTCTAATTACATCAGCCGGGGAGCAGGTTACCCGTATCGATAACAATGTCACGTCCGCCGCTATGGGCCGTGAATCTCAAACGATCTCAAAGACGGTCGCATAATGACGGAAAATCACCGCGGCAATTTTATTTAAATTCTATCTCCGGCGGGAATCATATTTCATCCGCCGAAGTAGCTGGCGTATAAACGAGCGTATAAACGGAGAGCGTGTTGAGGGTCGGCGAAGCGGGGGAGGGCCGAGGGCGGCGAACAAGGTAGGGTGGCTTGATGTCGCGCGTTACGACAATATTCGCCGGGGGAGGGTGGGGCCTTATAGCGGACCGCGTGACACAAGTATTAATTGTTGAAAGTCGACGGAGCGTCGTTGAACGGTATCGGCGACTCAGCAGAAAGGGATGAGAGAGACAGGCCGTGGCGAGGGCGGCTGCGGGGCTGGCTGCCGGCGGGGTGCAACCGCGATACAGAAACTCGGTAACGGTGCAAGTAGCTGCTGCTGGAAGGCGTGGCAGCCCGAGGGGTTAAAGGGATTGCGATGTGAACGCGACGCTCGGCGACGTAGAAGGGAGAGAACGCCGGGGGTTGCAGCCAAGAGAGTAACTTCGTTAACTTCTTATTAATGGTGATGAAGTTGCGCGCGGCCGAGTTATACCGCGGCTCGTAAAAACCACCTAGATTCCGGCGGGACGAAAAACTTGCGGCGCTGCTTTGGTAAACGAAAAATCGGCTGACGCTGCCCAAAAGGAAAACACGGACCGGTTTGCGGAGACTTAATAATCGACAGTTGTTCCCCGTCGCCGTTTCCCGCTGCTTCGCGTGCCGCGAATGGAGTTCCCACCCCTGGAAACACGGTCGCTGCACATTCTCATGCGATTCTCACGTGCGCGAGATTGCTGTCTACCGACTTGATTGTGTTTTGGCTGGTATTGGGGTTTTCCTGCTTCAGGGAGTACCCTTTGTCCATGTTCGATGAGCCGCCGGTACTTACGCTAGAAACGCACTAATGTCACGTCACGTGAAATCGCGAGGAATCAAGTGCTATCACGTGACGTCATTAGAAAACAAAGACCATATTAATCACCTCGCGAGTAGCTACATGGTGCTGCGAAGCTGTAACAATTTAATAATACGTCGCTTCCCATGGAAGAATTACATTTTTATTTGATTCCTCTTACAACGAGTTACGAATTTTGCATACTTATTGTCTATTATTAGATTATCTATATATTATTATTCAGTGCTACTAGATTTATTTTCTTATTTATTACCCTATTGTCTCCGTCAAAAATAAAAATTGTCCAAGTTAATCGCGAAGGAATATAAGCCTGATGAAAATGTCTTTTCTCTTTTAATAATTATATATAAATATACTGTTTGTACATAAATGTCCTTGCATAAATAAATCCACAAAATCCGATGTCTATTAATTACCAAGCTATATAGCATAAAGAATCACAGTCTAGCGATTGTCGCGAAAGGTGATCGAGGCTACGGGTAAAAAGTTACTCACCGTTTCCGGAGGTTTAATCCGATTGGCCGCGTGTGCACGCGCAACGTCATCGACACGCGTGCAGGTCTGCGGCCGAGTCCCACTGCAACCGGGTTGAACGTCGGATGGAACTTAATGCGACACGTTACACTATGCAAATACGGGATACTCTGGGGATAACGCGGGCAAGAAATTGCGTTTGACGCGCCTATATCAGACGGTACTTAAGGGTATCCGCTGCTCTGTGCGACTGCGTCTGACGCGCCTATATCAGAGTCGCCGTTCCAAGATGAATACGTACAGAGCCGTATATTTGTCGACAGCGAAATGACGGAAGCACGGCTTCTCGCAGACTGCGAGACGCTGACTCGTTCTCTTAAATTGGAGCTGCGAGGACGAGAAAACAGTGTCGGGCACCGCGATTCCTCGCGAGCGTGTCGCGTTTTCACTGGGTAACTGAGAATGTGCTTTTGATCAATTGGAACATGCGGAAATTGCGAGATGCTGTTTTTCTAGACGGTAGGATAGTTTTCCATTTTTACAGTTTTCTACTTTTATGTATTGCCTTGGGCGAGGTTCCTAGATGACTTTATTTGGATTTTATAAAATTGATGGTGTTAGGTGTACGAAAATTTTCTCGAATTTTGAAGTATCGTGAAACAAAGCAGTAACTTTTATTTTTGAGATCGGCATTTTTGTAGAAGATTGCTGTGCTTAAAAAAATTTCATTTCTGTATAGATTGTATTCTAAGTTTATAATTAATGTCGCAAAATTTATAATAAAATGTGTAGAAGGTTTTATCAAAGAAAAATGACCTAAAAAAATTGTCGAAATTCATTTTCAACATGATGCTACAAAATCGTAACTTTCATTCATTATACTATAGTAAAGGCTCTATATAAGACTATACATGATAAATAGATACATTTTCCTGTCATTGCACAAACAATTCGAGCAACATTGCTGTCACGTTGCTCCTGGCGGAGCAGTGCAGGGAGTAAAAGTTGGATGAACTAAAACTCCAGAGTATATCAGAAACAAGGTCCCATACGTCCTATCAGTTTATTAGGCTCATTCAAACAGTGTCAAACTACGTGCTTAAAATGAAGTTTACACATCATTTGCATCAAGTAGGACGCATGATAACTAGGCCGCGGACAGTGACACGAAACGGTAAGTAGTACGAAGTAGAATTATACTTCCTGCACCATCGGATACAATATATTGAAAACAATAGATAAAAGATGAAATTCTACAAAAATTTCGATCCAAATTAATTTTGTAGCAACGATCGCTTCAAATTATATGGAATATCGTTTTTATAATAATTTCGTTGGTCTGTTTGCAATATTATTCAATATAATTTCGAGCGATTACTGCTACAAATTAATTTAGACAGCGCAGTAGAAAATTTTCTAGATTTCTGTAGAATCTGATCTTCTATCTATTAAAAAAAATTATTATTTTTATAATAATTTCGTTGGTTTCATTATAATATTAATTTTTTTACGGTAATCGCAACTTCCTATTAACATTTGATAACTAAAATCGTGACATACTGTTTTCTTAATATTTTTAATAAATAACACTATCTTACTTCTTACTTCTTCTATCTGTTTGCATTTCTTAATTATCTAGTTCTACAAAATTCTAGTAATTTTATCAAATTATATCTAAACGAGTTTGGTATATTTTTAATAAGAACGGTCGAACAACACGAAACTAAAACGATAAATAGATTTCGGAATTTATGCAGCAAAAATAGATAGGTAAAACATAAAATATTAAACAGATTAAACGCACCTGAAACTATTGATCTATTAATTCCGATTTATTAAAGTTATTTAAGAAAGGAAAAATATTGCACTCGGCTCCTATGCCCCGCAATTGACGCAATTTTCATTTTCCACGAAGATCCGCAGTCCGCCGATACAAGAGGTCACCTGCTAATGGTTCGCGATACGTTCCGATTTTCGTAACGTTGTGTCAGGCTTCGCACCTCCTATATTTCGGCAGTACAGTATAAAGCACTAAAAGAAAACGAGCTCCGAAAATTCAGCGGAACGTGTCCCCGGGTTCCCGTATTTTCATTTTCATACTCCGTGATGGTGGGGTCAGAGAGACGGGGCGACGGGTGCGCAGAGATTCGCAGGTTTCGAACTTTGATGGAATTGGATCTATCCGACGTTACCGGTTTTCTGGATATCAATATACCCTGCCAAGTTTATTCGAGCGGGTGGGGATCCCGCTCTTTGGGCGATAGGATCGCGGAATAAATATTTCGGACTTTGGCAAGACTATTCGAGCGTCGTTACTCATTTCACAGTCGTTCGACGCCCCCGACCGCCACCCCCCGGGAAATCTTGCGGTACCATAATTCTTACAAATGTAAACGGAAGCCGACAGGGTGAAATAATACACTCCTCGTTGTTAGGTGGTCTCCCGAACATCCCACCGCCCCTATCCCTGGGAAAATCCTTGGCTGAAATCTGGCCAGCATAAATCCTTCGACGGTCCACCGATTAAACGGGACTCGACGATTTCGATTTACATTTTTCCGCATGCGTGAGCCGCTCGGCGACGATACTTTCGGGCAAACCGAGCCGGAAACTCGGAGACGAAGACGGAGATCGGCGCGATGCCGTCGAACCGGTGCAACTTTCTTATTAACACTTTCACGAGAGCCTCAAAAATTTCGTAAAATTAAAATATTTTATTCGGCTCAATTGAAATTGCGAAGCGAACTTATAGCTCTTGCAAGTCTTAACAGAATTAGGAAATTATAATATCGATTGCTCTGAGAATTAATTTCTTTAGATTAAATTTTAAACAATTCTGTCGCCCGAAATTGTGTTTTTAAAGGAAGGAGAATGAAGAGAAAGGTTAACTTTGAGAAAGGTTATTAAAAAATGATTCGAGCTGATAGACATCGGACTTTTTTGCATGAAAGTTTGACGTAACGTTAACATGTAGGCGAAACTTTTAACTGTAATTTCCTGTAATTCTGAATTTCACGTGTATTTTAACAAGCAGACGTACTTGAGCGTTCTGTGACGGATTCAATGCGACTGCGGTCGAACTAAAACTCTCAACGATTTTTATTTTTCTACGAATTTTAATACGCAAAATTTCAGAAATAGAACTTTCGTTATAAATAATTCAAGTCATTTCTGGTTTTTTATATTAATATATATCCTTGGCTTCATAATACTTTTCTCTTTCATTCTTATTATTTTTTAGTATATTGTTACAATATGTACTTCGTTTCCTTTCAGAAAAGCTTCGCAAAACTCACTTTCTCGAACCATCAATCCGACATGGTCCCTTAAAAACCAATTACTGAAACAATCCGATCACCGTTTTAAAAAATGCGCGTGGAAGTATATTCTGATCGTTAATTAATAAGACCGCCGACTCTGGTTTTAGTGCACTCAAATTAGCAATTTGTAATAACTCGCAATGCATCGAATTTCTACGTAAGATTATCGTCGGAAAAATCCGTCTAGAGCATCGTCGTTCTCGAACTCGTAAAGTCTGATGTCGGCTGGCGTTGGGCTATACCAGAATTCTGGCGAGCGCCGACACGCGACCGAAAACTTAGGCCGCGCGAAGAGGTTCGAGGAGAGCCGACGTTCGCTCGTAAAGCGCTCGAGAAGTTCTGTATACCGGAAGTCGAGAATACTCGTTGTCACCGCGAGCTCTCCCGGCCAACGTAATTACGTATAAGGAATCAGGAAAAATGGCGCTGGCCTCGTGGAAATAATATCCCGCCTAATGGCACATGCTATCCCGGCGACGGTTGAATTATTGTTCCGCAGATAACGTTCGTTTCGTGTTACCTCCGCAACAGAAGAAAGATTTTGCGAAACTACTTCGCCGACGCGACGCGCGAAAACTTGGCCACGGCAATCTGCATTTAAGCGGCGCTGATAACTCCCGCGACTTAATGTTGTATTAACATCGGGAGAGCCTTTACGTGCTGAAAAACACCGGGATACGTTGCAGCCAGATAAGCTAAATCACCCCTTTACCGGCCATGTAAGAATGCAATTGTTTCGTAATACACATTGATTACCGAGATTTACGTTCCGTCGAATATTAAGCTCTCAAATCGTTCCCAGATTAGATCTGCATCTTTTACACCTGCTTATGTGATATTGTAATAATATTAGTATATAGGAATTGAGTGATATAATTTAATATGATGTTAACGTCTCGTAATAGAATTGTAATATAATAATATATTATAATAATATAATATTGATATAATATTTTATTATTATATTATCATTATATTGGTCTATACTATTATATGTTATTATAATATTATTATATTATATATACAAATTTTGCAAAGTGCGTAAGGGGTGTAATTTGTAATATAATAATATAGTATTGCTATAAGAATATTTTATTATTATATTATAATTGTATTAGTTCATACTGTTATATGTTATAATAATATTATAATATTATTATACTATATTATAAGAATATTACGATATTATTATAATACTGTTATATTATATATAAAAATTCCATAAAGAGCATAAGAGGTATATATTATGAATTGTAATTTGCTGATATTATCGCAGAAAAGATGGAATGGCTTTTACAAAATTCAAATCTGTCTTATAAAACATTTATTCGACATTTTAATTCGGCACTGAAGCGATGTTCTGTTAAAAAGTAAAATCCGAAGATATTCTGTCAATCATCCGTTCAATAATTAAAAGTCTGAAATGGATACATTTACTTTGTTGTGATCGCGATGATCAAATTTTCATGAACCACTGACTGTTTCCGATGAAAACGCCATCCACAATGGTAACTTTATCAGGAAGTTTGTAGGTAGGAAGGTAGAAATGTTCCCGTTAACTCGTTTTATCGGCATTTATGCAAATATTGCCGTGAATTGATTTATGGCAACGAGTATCGCGTTTTTTTTTCATATCGGAGAGGAGTCTGCCAACGGTTTAAACAAACGAAGCGATCAAATTTTAAATCAGGATACAATCGATACAGGAAGTGGAGCGTCGAACTTTTCATCGCCGTATCGTACAGGCTTTGGAAAACAATTCATAACAGAATTTTCAATACTTAATTTGTTCTCCCTTTCTTCCGTTTGTTTGCTCATACGCGGCCGGGCAAACAGCCCGGCAGGAACGCCGCGTCAATTTAGTCCATAATTTCCATGAACGGAAATCCCGCAGAAATTTATTTACCGTATTGAAGGTTCTATCAGATTTTAAATTGTGCAACATCCTCGTTGGAATTATTCAAATTCTTTGCTGTTTTAAATTTCGTACAATCCTGCTCGAAATTATACAGAATTCTCGGTCAACGTAAAACTGAATTTGCTGTTTATTCAATTTTAAATTATAATGTTAACTGTTGTTATATTATAACGTACATGTTAAGAATGTTAAGAAACATTGACAAAATTTCTGCTTCATTCTGATTACGTCAGGACATTATCCTCCAAGGCGACATATGTGTACGTCATTCCAAGTCTTATAAATTAATTCGTCAAATGGAAAATCAAACTTATATAACTAAACTTATGTAAAAAAAATTGTGCGATGAAATAAAATAGTACCATCCTCATAGCTAAAGGATTTAGAGATGTTAATGCGTCAAAGCTAACCGAGACCTGACTCGGACATGACCCAGACCTTCCATTTTTGTTTCGAACCAGCGAAAACAAGTTTCTAACGAACTTAGACAGCTTTGTTCCGCAAATTAGCTTGCAGACCTTGTTCAGATTTCGAGGTCGCGGCGTGCGTGCAGTTTGCTTACACCTGTCCGCCTATAGAAACTTTACTCTCGGCTATCCGGGATTTCGGCCGTTATCCGTTTCGCAAACTCTCAGTTCTCCATTTTTGAAGCATCCAGTGTTCGGTAAAGTGGCCGAGCGGCCGAGCGTCGGTCGTAAAACTGGCAAAATTAATTTATAACCATCAGCGGCCGTTGCTATGAACATAAATCTTCCGTGATAAATGTTCTTTCCGGAATCAAATACCGCGCCGGCAACTGGAAGTTACACGTCCATCCGGAAGCCATGTGAACGTTCTCCGCAATGTCCAGTTTCAGGGCGAAGAACCCCGGGTCGAAGAAAGCTGCCGGATTTCTCGTAGCTCACAGATCCTCGTAGGATTGTAGGCGAGATGCTATTCGTATCGCCCTTCGTTAGTAATAATGCGAAACGCGTTGAAAATATGACCGAAGCGATTTAAGAGCGACGGTGTACGTAAAATTAATATTAAATAGAACCATGTAATCGATACACCGCGTTTATTCTATAAAACGAAATTCTCACATGCGAAAGTTATTTTCTGAGAAATTTCAACAGTTAACAGAAACTAGAAATTAGGAATTTTAGCAATTAATTGTACTTTATTCAGATTTTCAAAAATAAGTGTAATGATCCTGATATTATTATAAGCACACTGAGTGATCCACCGTATTACTTTCTGAATTATTCGAATCAAGATTTTTTCGAATTGTACGAATAGAAAGTTAGTCGAATAACGAATTATTTAAAGAATTTAGTGAAAATGTTATTCGAAGACTTTATTCAATATATTGTTCGAAAGAAATTCTATTTGAAGAATTTATTCGATAAAATACTATTTACAGAAGTGATTGATTGATTATTCAAGTAAAATTTTATTGGAAGTATATATCGAATAAATTCTTCGAATAATTCTATTCGAAGTAGGGTAAACGCGTTTCACATTTTGACGGAAAGGATCCATTTCTATGATCCCCAATTTCTAGGAAATGAGGGACTCGAGCCTGGCCGACTATATACAAACAACTCCTATCTCCTCCTATCTCCCATCACCGTCTCACTCCCCCGTAGCCCCCTCTTCAATTTTATTCTCATTCCAGACTTGTGATCATTATTGTTTAAATAACAAGCTGAACAAGAGACGTGATTAGGCGAAGCGGGCAACCGATCCTCGTTACTCCTCGCGTCGATTAGTTTATTGGTCTTCTTGTTTACCAATTTCTATTGGTATTCACATATTTCATTTATATATTTGGTTTCCGGAGATCATAGACAAGTGAGGACTACAGGCGCGCAGGTCAAGCGGAGCGAGTGAGTTATCCCCCTCGCGGCTCGTCAGAAATTGTGCCATCTTTTCAGCAACGGACAGCAACTCACAATTTGTTTCGGCCTGGCCCGGCAGAAAGGAGCTGGCCCCCTCGAGCAGAGCTAATATCGCGGGGAGATACGGGGACAGATTCTGACGAGAAGGGTACGGGGAGACGGAGAAACATCGGATAGCGTTTAGGGAGCTCGTTTCTCACGGGCGCGCGAAAGTCGGGCGAATATCGTTGCCCGCGATATTTATGAATTATGAGCGGCCCGCTCTAGTACGTAGACGCAGACGTGTGCGACGCGTCCGTGTATGCGCGGTCGGTGTCGTCGCAATCTTTTTATCGGGGCTATAAAAGCAGCGAGAGACGCAGCGGAACGCGCGCGGTTCCTCGCGTCGGAGATTATTGGTCACCGCGACTTTCCCGTCTTTCGGTGGAAGTGTTTCCGGGACATCTGCGAGGTAAGAAACATTAAACGGTCCGGGTTTATGGGTCTAGTTTCTGTTTCTTTGAAACTGTATCCGTTGATGACCGCAAAAACCAGTTACCGGAATGCCTCGCACATACGAAGCGGCGCGCGCTACGTGGAAGGTAATTACGCCGCGGAACTTTGACACGCTGACGCGGGAAGATCCTGCACGATTTTTATTATTTCCATCGGGGCTTGATTGTTTGATTCAGGCTTCGGCCGTCTGTTGTTTCCATTAACATTCCGAAGACGAATGGATTTCGATGGACGCGGGAGACGAAGGTCGTTGACTGATAATAAAGTTTTTATTGCAAACTAGCGCCAGGATGG
The DNA here is from genome assembly GCA_028455555.1 of Augochlorella aurata. Lineage (NCBI taxonomy): Eukaryota > Metazoa > Arthropoda > Insecta > Hymenoptera > Halictidae > Augochlorella > Augochlorella aurata. The sequence goes on along the minus strand of CM052153.1, from coordinate 7,775,781 downwards.
AACTGTGTATGAAACTTACTTTTTAGTTTTCTGCGCGTCTAATGCGTTAAACAAGTTATATCTTTTATATGCTTCTTAGAAATAAATTTATTACATTTTATTGATACACTACCGCACACCAAACGGTCTTACTGCTGACGGGTCAAATTGATTCTGTATTCAAAATAATGTCATTTCATCGATTGTTATTGACTGATTCTGTTGAACGTTAAGTGCAAAATACATGGTTAACTCATAGCTGTAAATTGTTTGTCACTTTCAACTCTCTCAAATGTATCAAAATCATTCTTAGATACGAGAAGCTGCGAATTAGCAAAATTATACCAAAAATGTAAATGTTGTTTAATATACATAAATTTTCAAAAGTAATAACAATGTAAATAATAGATGGTTGCGAAAGTATTAATTTACACAGTACCGCTGTATTGTCCAACAACAAAAATCTGAAGGAAAAATTAGACAAATTATAAATAGAACATTCGCAATACTGGAATACGCTATCACAATATTCAAAAGTGAAGATACTGTAGTAAATTCAATCTGAAATATACGACCAAACGATCCGGACCAAACACTTTACGTAGGTATATGAATACTTTCGCTGCCCAGTGTATATATCTGAATAAAATGAATAAAAGATCTGCCTCTATCTTGTTCCACTGCTACAGCATGCACTGTAACATATTTTATATCATACTATCTAACTATACTACGTATGCTAAAAAAGATGTAAAGATAAAATGTTAAGTCATCGATTTGTTGAAAATAACTTAAAATAACTATTTAGTTAGTATTAATATTATATCTGTTTGTAAATACTTTAATATCGCCCTAGTCCACGTTAGTATCGTCGTTATGCAGATTAAAATTTCGGGATTTCAAGGTATTCAGCGAAGTTGGCAATTTAATAAACGTGATCTATCAACAGAATCTCCTCCGAGATCCTTAAATGGTACACAAAGGAGAGGAAGCCTAAAATCAGAATATCACTCGATCCCAGTCATTCATAGACATCACTTCCAACTCAGTTTCAATGTTCTTGAAACTTAGATTATTCGTGACTACGGTATGCAAATTGTTGCACATGCAGCGATAGGAATCAACAAGGGAATCCTATAACTTCGGGAGAATATAGAATGCATTAGTCTGCTAATTGATTTCGACTTACAAATCATTTATTTTGATTCGCCTGGAACTGAACTCGCAAGTTCCGTGTATATGCAAGTTGCTAATTATTGTTGGGCGACCGTGAAAACTAGTTTGCGCGAGCATCGATGCAATATTGAGACGGCGATGCGTCGTGATAGCGAATCATTTACCGCGGCAATTCAATTATCGCGAGATCATTGTCGTCATCATAAAACTTTCCTGGCAGAAGGTATTCGGACACCTTTTTAAACGCATTAAGTTTTTTAAAGCTGGAATAAACGACTTGAATCTTTTCTAAATGTTAGAGGAACTATTTTACTGCACAATGACTGCGATACATTTTTCAATCTTGATATTACTTGAATTACTTTAATTTTCATATTACTTGACTGACGAAAGGAATAAGGAAATCTCGTATTTTATTTAACAAGAAATAAGTGACTCTCGTTTTTTATTCAACAATAACAAAAGAATTTTTTTTTACTTTTTATATAATTCAAAATAATAGCAAAATTAAAAGGAAGTATTCAGTCATTGTGAAATAAACTAATCTCTTTAACATCAAACATAAATTGAAGTCATTTAGTCCAGTTTTAAGAAAGACTATTTAAAAGACGTTCGAATACTGATTGCCAGGTGTCGTGCTAAGTTTATATTTTTACAACGTGTGAATTTCTGTGATCTTGGAACGGCAGAAAATATTTGATTGCCGGCATAGTAACAAAGTCGACAAAGTTATCCAGAGAGATCCCAGTTGGAACACGCGTATTCTGCAGTATTTCATGTTCTCGAAATATTTGTTCGTGACAGGTTAGTTAATGTTCCCGGAAATATAACACAGAGTTATTAAGTTAGCCGAACTAGAGACTGCGAATGCGTGCGCGGAGAAAATCTCAGGGCAGAGGACAGTGAATCTCAAGACAACGCAAGTTGAACACCGTGGGTCGAGTGTTCATAATTTAATCCGCGGGCTAACTCTTCTTGGACTGCTCTACTTTTCGCTAGAACAGGCCACCCTTTTAACGCGTCGCAACTTTTATCGTGTAAGTTAAATGCGCTGCCGATTACAAGTGTACTTCGACCACAACGAACTTGATAATTCCATTTCCGTTGGAGAACGTCGGTGAAAATATTAACGCGATTGAAAGTTGCTTTTAATATGCATTCTAGTGTATGCCAACGTTTTCATACAGTTTCGTGTTTGTTTTACAATCGACTGTGCCGAAATTAATGTCAAGTGATTGTGCAATACGCGCGGATATTGATTTTAATCAAATGCCACGCGATAGGAAAAATTAAAAAGGACTGCCGAAAGCAGTATAAAAATATAATTATCTAATATTTTTTCACATAATAATGCACATAATCGTTAATTTTTCAAGAAATTGTATCAAAGCTTCTGCGTCGTTTTCACAGTTTCATAAAACTTCTTGAAACGAGTGCAAAAGTTAGTCGAGAGTCAAAATATCTTAAAATACGATCACGTAAGTTTTAAATGGCTTCATTTTGAAGTATCAGATCGAATGATCGCAGCCACATAAAATTATTGACGCTCGTACGTCGTAATTGCTTTGGCAAAGTGCTTCGCGAGCGAAACAAAATTTGCTGCAATCACGAAAATGCAATCTTGGGAAATTAATATTATACGTAGTCATCAGCAACGCGTGACACGAGAATCATGAATGCGGTGGAAGATTGATTGTTTTTCGTGACAACAAAGTGGCGGATTTAAGCTGAAGCAGTTATGAGGCTATCGTCGCACGTGCTGTACAAAGCAGATAGTCCGTTCGGTCCTTATGCTGATCGTAATCCGGCTTTTCGAATAAGCCCGCGTACACTTGTAATCGTTCGGTGCGTCAGGATCAACAGTAATCCTTCTATGCGACGATGTAACGTCGTCTGTTCATGGGAGAAAATGGTTTCCACGTCGTCAACTGAAAACTGATTTTGCTACACGGTTTTCTCCTTCACCGATCTTTATGTTTTCTAGAAAGCGCACACTAATCTGAAATATCGTCTCATATTTCTCAAGCGCATTTTTCTTCGCTTAAAATTTTATAAATCCAAACTTTCTAATTTTTTAAATCCAAATTTGTTTAATTAAGATATACGCTCTGTAGTAAAATGTACACCAACGTCAATTAATTTAACAATGCAGCAAACTTTCTTCGTCTTTTTCGTTCACAATTCAGCAGCATTTCACAGTAAAGTCATCAGAAAACATGTAGGTAGTTACCTGCATATGTACTTTACTCATAAATTCCTAAAAATTGTGTTAAATAAAACTTTTGAATCCACGTAAAACTGAATATCACTTTTTCAATAATGATTTAAATGCGCGAATGAAGAAATTTATAAAAATTCGTTCAACCTGTTGTTATCAACAAGTCAGTTCTATCGTGATTCTAACTTCCAGTCTGTGTTTCTTCGAAGTGTTTCAAAATATTATGCACGTCCGCCATTACGCATTTCCTTTATTGGATGTATGTATGTGTCATCCGAGACACCCTGCAATTCTAGCGTCCTGTTATTAGAGGGTCGTCACTATTTCACTGTGTTATTCTAGGGCCGTTACAATTTTTCCCGTGTTATTCGAAACTCTGTGTAACCCGAGTGTTCTGTTATTCGAGACTCGCCCGTCATTCTTACAATAAGTAAACACAGTGTTAAAGTGTCTTCAATTTATAACCGATCGAGAGACATTCAATTTCCACCGCTACATATTGGCTATAATAAATCTCCAAAAACATTACTTAAAATCTCGAAAGCTTAAGAAACCGAGTGGCAAGAAGAAAAAGAGATCAATTTCTTTCCTGAGAGACTAGCGCGTCACCTTTACTGTCACGGCGCAGCTTAAGCACCATCTATCATATTGTCTGTCGTCCCTTTACCAGCACATCCGTCTTCGAATTAAAACGCTGGGTCTAAAATTGACAATTTTTTTCGTGGATTCGAACAATTGCACTTGGATTCTGTAAATTCTAAAATTTGATTTATAGCTGCTGATAGCCCAACCTATCTGAATCATCGAAAAATAACAAAATTGAGAGTATAGAATGCGATACACATTTTGCTTTTTTTTCTTTTAATTTTGCTGATATTGGAGTTTTATTAATTAGCGTCATAGCAATAATAATAATGATATGAACTTTATTATAACTTTATCAGGCAAAATGTATAATGTGTAAGCATATTTTATTCGAATAATGAATATAATTTTATTCGAAGAATTTATTCGAAAGATTATTCGAATACAATTTTATTCGATCAATAAAATAAGAAAATAGTAAAATAACAATACAATAATAGAATAATAAAATATAAGATTGCTATAATCATGTGGGTTGACCTTTACATTTCCAACAGTTCATATACATGCAACTATAAACTGAACTCTGAACCTTGACTTAGGCCAAAGTTCGTCACCGTTGTCATTCGACGTCGACAGCGCAAGCTCCCCAAAAGATCCGCTGGACCCCGGGAGCGTTTAGCTTAACTGGTTCCGTCGACGGCCGGATAATACAAGGCAGGTTGGAATCCCGAAAGAAACGGCCAGTCATTCGCTAATGTCGCGCACAGACCCGGCCCGAGTAATAACCGGGGAAGATTTCTTCTTTGACAAACATAAGAAGATACCGGCGACGGAGTCTTCTGCCCGGCGGGCAAGAATGGGCTGGCGGGCTCGAATTCAAGGGACTAGCACTGTTAGACGTCGGCGCTCTCCGCCGGAACTAATTTGTGGAATTATCGCGTCACACTTTTTCCACCCGCGAAAACTCAACCGGCCGAGTTTCAGACGTCGACGACGACCCGCAAGTACGAATGAACTTGGGGAACGGATCTCGTCGCACGGAGACGGCGCTGCGCTCATACATTAGTGCCAAGAGATGCCTCACGGTGGGTCGTTAATAATTTTACTGGCCACCCCTTCATACCGTGCATGCCTTGAGTATTTATCCCCTCTGAGGTCGTAACGTCAGACCTAGATTGTTCCGTCGCTATAGCCCTGTTCCGGCACCGCTCGTGCTGTAATTGTAACGCGACGGCCAAAGAATTTGCGTCAGCAATTTCCAAGAACTGTGCGTGCGTGCTGGCCGACGCATAAGTCAACATCGAATTTTATACCGCGGCTGTTAAATAATTATGCCGGTGCGATGAAAGCAGCCTTTTCGAGCAGCGGAGGATATTCTGGTCTTGCTGGCAGTTTTATTAACACAAAGTAACAAATTTCATAATTTTCGTTTTAAAAATGCTGACATTAGAGAATGTTTTTCGTGGAAAATAATTGAGCAGATTTCTTGATTCGAGCATTACGTCGTAGCGCAAGGTGAATTAGTCAAAGTTTTTCATTTCTCATATTAATAACCTCTATTGCCGATGTGAAGTAGGTAATTTTATGTATTCGTTAAATTTTGATTATTTGGACAGGAACTGACAATTGTATTAAATCAGTTTCAAGGTTATTTTAATCCTTGATTAACAACAGTAACTCTAGTAGACTTTTTATATTAATGGACTCTGATAATTTAATGCTGGCTGCTTATAATAACAATTTCTAATTGAAATTACCTGCTTTAAAATCAAATTACACGTAAAGACTAAATCCATATATTAATTTTCAATTGATATAGTTACGTATAAGTGTGCTGCGCATATCTAGCAAAAATATATTTAAAGCACCGCGAAGCTGTAGTATTGACATCCATTCAATTCTCGAGGAAATACAGCCACCCTTTTGAAAACCACGAAATCCACGAAAGCGTTTGAAGTCAGTCCTATCTTCACACCGCTGCTTATAGGTTTTTTACTTTTCAAAGCGGTCTAGAGCTGACTTTCTGTCAAGGCATTCAGTGGGTCCGCCGTTTTTTTTTCTCTTCGTACCCTCCCAGGAAGTTAAAATAGATTCCCATCGACGCGTTTTTCGCTGTTGGGGGAAGCAGAAAGTTCGAGCACACCGCGTATTCACCAGATTTGGCACCCCACAATTTTTTCCCTTCCCCGAAAAGTGGAAAGCTCATTCAAGGCAACACATTCCCGCTCTTTGCAGGGAGATCGAGGAGAAAAACGGTGCCCACTTTGCTTTCAACCGTTGCAAATGCATTTCTAATGTTGTGCGAGCGAGGCCGAATATAAAAGAAGTACAATTAAAATCGCGCGATTCGTATCTCAATCGTTAACGTGAAATAAATTTTATTTTATTTTTTATTAACGTGCAATTGTGCAATGTTTTATTAACTGACCAAATCAGTTGTCAATTATAATTTATAATTTATTTCACTTTTTACGTTTGACTCATATATATCGCTATCATATTTATATTCAATTAAACGTGGACGCAACCGTACAAATTCGCAGAAAAATTTCTTCAATAACTTTTCAGAATACCGGCTTGCTCGGAAAATTCTCGGCGTCATTAGTAGAAACCCTGACAGAAGTCTGTACCAAGTACAAATTAGATTTTCCGAGGAACGAAGTTCAATTTATATTTTCGATTTATTCATAGTGAGGCAATCATTCCGGCCATATCTACGTAAGGAAGGTACCCATATTCCTTTGCGTTTGGGAAGTTGAAATGATAAATGCACGACCTACATTTCGAGGGAATATTTTCCCTAAGAATCTAGTTAACTTTTAATCCGTCTATTTTCCCACGGAAGTACTCGGAACCACGATCGTTTTACAGGATAACATTTTCTGTTATTTATTATTTTATTAGCTTCTGAGAGAGCGCAGGAATAATACATCGCCAAAGGAGACCTCGATTTTCGCTTCACAATTTCTCTTGTGGCCAACGGTTTCGACTGTAGAGAAAGAATCGAAGGTATCGTGAAAGAAAAATACGTAATAGAGTCTCACTTGCCCCGATTGCCCCGGAAACGAACGAATCCCGATGGTAAGAGTGCATCGTAGAAAGATAACGCAGAGAAGCGTAATCCCATGGAGCCTCGACCTTCTCTCGTCTCTCATTTTACGGTTAAAATACGAGAACCCTGATTTCGTCTTTGAAGCTGAAATTAGGACCGCTCCTTTGTACTTCCATGCACGTACAAAGTGGAAGAGGTGCAAAAATAACATTCGATTTAGCATTACCGACAGGAATGTAAACGTTCGATCGAACACTTCCGATATTACTATTCTCTAAAGGGAACCTCATTACTCTGCTTCGTGGCGTACGGAATATTTTGAGAGCCTCCCGTTGCTTTGACTGTCTTTAGGAGATGTGACGGCGAATTCTGCGCATCTTAACACAGTCGAAATTACGTATTCTTAAAATGAAAGCCGCGTTGTTCTTGCGATATTAATGCGACGCTTTCCAAAGAATATTTTTGTCAGTTTGAACCAATAGCAGATTTTAAATGTCGCTTAGTTTTTTAGAAATAATTACACAAAAGATCCTTTTACGATTTAATTTCAGTTTTCATTTGCGATTTGATGCTTCAAATGAATACGTTAAATTACAATAGAATCAGAGAGGATTTCGCGCATTCACGGCTAAATTGAATAGGTGAAATATTTTTACTTATTTCTGATTTATTCAAATAATTTAAACAGGAAATGCGTTTCTATTCCATATCTGCTTCTTATTGACATTTTTAGTTTCATTTTGAACATTTTTTACTTTCATTCACGACGTTCAGGCTGGTCAAAGGAAATGGAATGTGTCCAGTCAATTTCTATTTTATCGTAAAAATATTCACACAACGATGAACTGAAACAGGATTCAATTTCGGCTATTTGTAAAAATCGAGGGAATTTAAATTCCGAGTGTAAAACTACAATGGGTTACTTTAACCAGTCTCTGATTACATTCAATTTTCCACTGCCCAAACATACGCACCATATTGCTATACCGTTTGATTTCACGAGCGAACCGTGATCGAAATGACTAACCGTATCAAGTGTGAATATTTTATTTGTTTCTAGTGATTGAAAATTCGCGTGCCTTGTAGGATTACTTGTACACGGTTGCTAGGTGCACAGCATACAGCGGCAACAACGACACACGCCCGCATATGTTGATTGCTTCCGCGAAATTTGAAATTGTAATATAAATATTCTTTGAGAAAAAGTCTTTTGGCAAAGGAATGTTTTTAACATTCCATTCGTCAGTTTTAATATCATGAGGAAATACAACTTCCTAAATTCGTCTGCTGGCCTTAATAATAATAATAACGTTTATTCTTTCAACGGTATGAACCCTTTGTTACACAATGAAAAATTGCACCGACAATCGAGCAGAGTCAAACAAAGAGAAAATGCTCGGCTCTGCCGCAAAGCGGGTTTCGTTCGGTTTCAGTAAATACTTAATGCCTAAACTGCTATCAAAACCTGTGCGGAACCGACAGGGCAAGAAAATAAAAGACAATCAAATTCCCATTGACTTTTATTGGCGATCGCAGCCGCGATTTCGCCGCGCACGGAGCCGGCAATTTTTCGGGGAAAATATTTCGCCTGGTCCCGGAACCGAAGAATCCGAGGCCGCGTTCCAATTATAGCAGCGACGGGCCGCGGCGCGCGACCCGACGGAAGAATAAAGTTGCCCCGGTGACAGTGACGGATCAAGTGAAATGGAAAAAAACTTTTTAATTTTGGCAGGAAACCGCAGCGTCGACGTTCCAATAAAAATAATTTTCCACTGAGAAGTTCTCTTTGTCTCATACGCGGGGGCGTGCACAGCGCGTGGCCGTCGACGGTGGCCATTTGATTAAAAAGACGAAAAAAAATCGAAAAAACACGGGGGAAAAAAGGGGCTTGACAGACTCAGAGACAGAGCAGAGTTTTTTTCGATTTAATTGAAAGTCGAAAAAGGTGGCTCGGCTCCTGTGACGCGGTCCGGGATTGACTGACAACGGTTGCCCGCGACTTTTGAACTTTGCGAAGCCGCGTCGTTAAATTGCGCGCGACCCAATTCATATTGTCCGCGACGATTCGGTCGATTCTACTGCCAGGAACAATCTTTGCCACTCATTCTTTCCATTTATTATTGGCGCGCAACGCTGCCGGAGTACCCGGGGGCACTGTCCTCGCGCGATAGCGGACAGGGATTCGATAAGCCTATTAATCAGCTCCCCGGATGAATACTATTTTGATCACGTATTCATTCTGCGGGTCACCGTGCGCCAAATTATGAGCTAGAGTCTTCGTCTGGCCGGCGACGGATATTTCCATTCCTCGGGAAATTTCCCACCCGACCGGCGAAAAAAGGTGATCGGTTGTAGTTGTAATTCGAATTGGAAATTGATCGTCGATCGTCCGGCACAACCATAAACCGGATCATTCGAATATTATTTTTCATTGTGTATAATCATAGATTCCAAAGAAGTATGAATTATTTTAACTTCGTTAAAAGAATCCTGCGACAAGAAATAATTCTTTCACGAGAATCGAGATTTATATTACATTATAATATCGTATATATTATATTATTATTTTCTTGCACTTTACAAAATGACAATATTTTATATATATACATAAACTCTCTTACATCTTGCAGAAATATGAATTATTTTATATTTTGTAATTGTCCGATATGTTACAACGCTGAGGAATTTTATAAAATAGAACGACGAAACTAAAGTTACGATATTTTATAGACAGATAAAAAAATGCAGATGACACGATTCTCACTTACATAAACTATCGTTTAATCCTCCGCTGTATGCATTTCAAATTGCAGACCCAGCAGCATCGCAACATCGTTTTCGAAAACGATATTCAAATTTTCCCTCTAAAGTGTGATCGTTCATAACGCACCTACTCTCCATGCAATCCTAAACGAGTATCCCTGTCTACGAGTGTTGATATTATATCGTGTATTCCTTGTTGCAATTGGCAGCATTTTCACATCCAATTGGACTGAATTTCACGTTTCCATTAACTTTTAGTAGGGAAACAACGGAATATCAATTCAAGTGGGAAATTCAATGCATTATTCTTCTCGCGTAACGGGCTACTTTATATAACAACGAGAAAACAATGTCGTTTAACAACTAACGTATTCATGATGTTTCAAATAATTTCTGATGTTGCAGTCGAATGG
>CM052153.1:7697119-7765492 GCA_028455555.1 Augochlorella aurata | reverse complement strand
GAAGTTCCCTTGGTTCCCTGACGATATCCCCATTTCCCAGGCGGTCGTTGGCAAGACCGAGGCTTTGGGCGCAATAACATTCGAAATTAGAAAGACCCGATCACGAAGGAAACCGTCAGTCCTTCCGCCGAGCGGTATTCGATCGCGAGACATCGTGCGCAAATATCCGCGACAGCCGGATATAAATTTCATTGGAAAATCCGTATCACGTCGCCGCATGCGGCGCCTCGCGCGAATCAATGGCTCGAACGGAGCTACGATTTTCCCTCTGACCGTCAGATAAATTCCCCTGAAAAATACAGGTCGGCGTCGTAACCGTTTACGACGCTTTCTGCCGGAAAGTCGTTGTTACCCTAATCCCCCGCTCCTCGGTATGTAAGAACCCCCGGCCGGGACAGAGATTCCTCCCCTGGCGTAGGTCGACTCGGAAAGATTGCAAAATGAGTCTGATCCATCGTCGAACTCGTTACTTCCGCTTCATTAGACACCATCCACCATAATCCTGTGAAAGCTGCCGGCGGACGCGTCTTGAATTTTCGGTTGGGGCTCCGGACTGATGAATTCTTTGGAAATAGGGCGAGTCGGGCCGGGCCGGCTCGCGGCGCTGAATATATTTTCTTAATTCACGTCCGTGGAATATTCGCCGCGACACAAATGTATCTTCCCCGGTATTGTACTTTTTACCGGTTCCTCGTGGAAATTTCGTGTCGCGTCGGGTAATCGCGGAGCCGACAGATATTATGAAATTTAGTCGATTTTTGTACGGCTCGCTGTCCATGCGCGAGTTATTCTCGATCGATTCTTATTCCACTATCCCCGGTTTAGATATTTCTTCAAATAATTTGCCGCTTTGCGAGATGTTTGCGAGATATTCTGTATACATTACAGAATTCCTAATGTAATTTCTTTTATTTGTTTTCGCTTATTTAAAAGTGATTTTATTCATTTGAAGCTTATATTAATTTACTCGTTTTATTAACTTTTATTGATTTGAAGCTAGGGTAATTTAGCTAAAGTGGGCAGTGTTTGGGTCAAATTGTTGATAAACCGCATATAATGCAGAGAAGAATAAATTATTTTTAATCAATTAATCTTCACGACTATATTGTTAATGAACTACATGTCATGCAGATAAGAATTGTTATTATTTGTTATTAGTATCTCTTCATTTTTTCATACGATTGGTAGATTAAAAATATCTCATAGTTCTAACATTTCTACAATTTTGCGGTATAATTATTGTTGTCATGCGTGCACATAATTTTCAGTCTATGATCAACTATTGTCCATTATCTGTGAATATACTCTGAATATAATTCTTTATATCTCTGTAATGGTTATCATTCGCATAATTATTATTCTACAATTATTATTCTATAACCATGATTCTACAACCATTATGCTACAATAATAATTCTACAACGATTATTCTAGAACGGTTATTCTGCAACTATTATTCTATGACTCTAGTAGTAATTAGATTAATTATTAAATACGTTGCCATTTATATTCAATCGTGCATAGCTTTCATCTTCCGTATTCCATTCCGAACCCCGCCGGCCGTGTTTGCTTCATTGAAAGTCACGATACTGTATTTTAATATTCAAATCGCTGGAAATTCTCACTTTGCCTTTCCTTTTTATTTTTCCATGTCGTGTTCCGCTCCTGTCGGAGCTTTTTTGCTACATCTTTCGCGGCGTCCTCATGTGATTTTATGGTTCTCAGAACCACTCTAAACGGAGGTATTCTTCTCACCGTTTAGGTCGTTCGCAGCGGAGCCTGCCACTTGCTGGAAATAGCGTGTTTCTTGCCGGTTGTTTGCGATATAACGCAGGAAACACATTCGTAAACGCAACGGCCGCCGATAAAATGCATACACACACTGTATTCGCTGCTCGTTTCAGACCAATAAAACCGCCGGTGGAACGGCGGAAATGATTTGCCCAGTTGGGGTTATTTTTCCGAGTGTGACATACGAGGAGAACTTATTTACATGTCACTATCACTTTGTTAGGTAACTGCTGGTACATGAACCCATGGAAACCCATGAATAGAAAACTATGCATTTAATTTTTAATTTAATGTATTTTTTATGTACTGATCGATACAAATTACTAATGGAATATTTACACGGAGAGAGTTGTTTACGTTAACTGTTTTACGTTAACTTTTTTTGTAAACTGTATGTATAAAAGAATGTTTCGATCAAAAGCTTTTTGGTATAAATATGTAAATACACGGCAGCAATCAATTTTTAAACGTGTAATAGTGGGATAGGATATTCGCTGTAAATATTCCTTAAAAATACGCTGGCTCTGGATAATCACGTTACTCACGGACGAATTTTCGAACGCTTTTTCGTCGGCGTTGAAACTGCAATCGTTTTCTCGAAGACATAAACGACGATAAAAAGTCTGCTGGCAACATTGTAGACAAACAACATGTTCTCACTCTATTGAAACTGGTCAAAGTGTTCCCTCTGGACATTCGGTTCGAAAACACGTTGCTGATTCTGCTGCATCAGAGGGGCGGAGCTTTATTTCTCTTTTTAAATAGAAATCGAATTCCCCCGAAAAAGTTGGAAACCCTTTTCCACACTTAACACATTTTGCAAACAGTATTGTACAACGGAACACGAAGCGGTGCAATATTTTTTAAACTAGTAAGCTTTGCGCTTCAGAAGTTTCGGGTCGGATTGCATTTTTCGGATTGAAGTTGCGACAACGTGATAAAAATGCGACCAAATGCGACACAAACTATGTTGTTTCGTGATAAAGCTTTCCCTATGACAGTCGATGTTGCATTATAATTGGATTGCGAATTTTATGGTAAATGCATGGGTGAAGACGTTAAAAGAATTAGAGGACGCTTCGACTTTTATTAATTATTATTAATATCTTCGACTTTTTTAAATTATTGGTAGAACAAATCAATTTTTACGTTATTTCTGTTTTTGATAACTGACGTAGAATATGTTTATTTTGCATAAAGATTCGCAGTCTAATTATGATACATTGTTTAGTAGTGAGTTATATTTATATTTCACATTAGTTTATCGATGTTGTTCCATGATTTCAAAAATTGCAGAAATAAATGTTCATGTTCATCTTCAAAATCTCGAAGTTAAACTAAACATTTGAACAATAAATTTAGCACTTTTCAAGAAAGGCGATGGGAGCACTACAATTAATGGAAAAAGTGGACCAGGTGAAACACGAAAAGGATAGAGAAACGTAAAATGCGAGCGAAACGCTTCGCCGTTTAAGCTGCTAAAAAATTGAACCCGATAATTATTTAAAAAATCGTGTCAACGATTTTCTTCTGTGCACAAAGTGATCCCGGTCTCGTCAGACATTTCAGGTTCGAAAGAATACCCATAGGATGCGAGTCTTTGTGCGCGCTTCCCTGATGCGTTTCGCGGCGGGAGGGACTTCCGTGACATAATTTCCTATCGAAGCATGGAAGATCTCATTTTCACTTTCTGCAACGTCACGTCGCTTCAAAGGATCGTTTTCAAGTGCCTATCCCTGGGAAAAGACGCCCACCGTCGACCGCCAACACCGGCGCACAGTCGAGTGTGCTCCCGGACGCCTTTGACAGCGGCGAAAAAACTATACGGAGGTACGATTACTCGTCTTCCGGATTTTTAAACGGGTCAGAGCACTTTTTTCGCGGATTCTTAGAGGCCCGTCTGCGACATCCGCAGTTTTCGATGTTCGCCAACCCGATATCTTGCGATAACGACACGACGCATGGTGGAGTGTTTAACTCTCTCGCTATTCAAACTCCTATAATTTTGCCAATATTTGTCCAAATTTGATGAAAAATGGACGATTTTAAAGCTTGAATCTTCTACTTTTTGGCTAATTAATTGAGGTTTATACCATGGAGAACATTAAGATATCGAGTGCATACTGCCTATACATGTCTCAGCGAACGCGTAGTTCAACGGAGAACGCGCGCTGCAACACTTATTTTAAAATAGCTGCAAAACTCAAATTCGGACGAATTCACTTACCTACGTTATACAATAGAGATTTTACACCCTGTATGAAAATTTTGATATTGACTTTTGTCCGCCCTTCTAACTCAGACGCTCTATTGTGCGACGCGACGCGATGCAACCCGATGCGCATTCGCCCTCTCCTATTTTCCTTCTTTTAATTCGATTCTACTCCGACGACCATTTTTCTCTGTACGACCGACAGAGGGTTCGCGTTTTCAGCAGCGCGAGGGAAAGTTGGCAGATATCGAGCTTTTTCACGGCAGGAAGGACGTGTCGCGTCGTCCCTTCGATAATGCGGCGTTCGCGCGGATGGGTGCCATCTTGTTTCCGGAGAACTGCCGCCCCTTTCAGACGATTTTTCGGCGAACAATTTCCGACGCTCCGCATCCTTGACCGAGATCCCTGCTCATCAGGAAGGCGAATATTTGAACGGAGAACTTCGTGATATTGCGGCTGTGCGTAAAAATGCCGGCGCGCCGAGGAATAAAACATTCCGCTGCGGCGCGGCGGTGTTGCCTCTGCGGAAGTTTCTCCGCTCACGGTTTGCCCGATAACGTGATTCCGTGATAGAACATTATGAGCTCGGCTTAACTATTTCACAATCGCGAGGTAATTGCGCCGGAATTCAATTCGAAGCGAATTTTATGCATTTGTGGGAACGATGGTTGAATGTTTGTAACGGCACCAGAATTACAAGAGTTCGGTTATTATTCTAGGGAAAAAAGATTTCTTTTTCGTCCCCTGCAGCTGTTACGGATGACTTTCATTCTGCATACGGATTCATATTTTAGTAATTCGCCTGTGTATTTTATTGTTAGGAAAGCGTATTAAAATATATCTTAAAATATATTTCAATTGTCCTGCAATCCTGAGAGCGACGTTTTCATTGAATAATTTACTAAGTCTTTATTAATGTTTTTAATATTTATAAATGTAATTGTAAATGATTTAAAAATATTGCGTTTTGTTCTCTGGACAAATGTATGTATATTTATTAGTAGTTATCAAATAGTACGCTATTTAAACAAATGACAAAATGAGTATTGTTTTAATTATTTTAAAAACGAGAAAAATTAGGTTTCAGAAATAATACTAATGAATAGGGTATCAAGTGGCGCGTCTGATCATTACATACCATACTTCTCGTCATATTGCGAGCCATGGGAACTTCAATCTTTCAACTCTGTTTTCTCGAGAACGAAGTCTTAAGTAAAAAAAATGCTATTCTTTTCTTTCGACTTATTTTTGCATGTAGGACCATCCTACAGCATTGTCTGCTAGAAAAACTCGTTAATTAAATTACGAGTGCATTCGCGTCAGAAATTAAAATAAAAAAGGGAATAGGTAAAAATTTCCACGAAAATTAATTCGAATTTCTGTCTTTTGTTTAACTAATTAGAATATTAAAACAAATTCTCTATTGAATTTTCTATCGAATTTCCGTATCCAACAATCTCAAAAACGCGAGTACTCTTTGATATCTGGTTTCGAGATTTTTTCTTCCTCGCAGCTTTAATTCCCGGGAATAGTACGGTATCACAAAGAGGCTGTAGTGCTATACAAATTTTTTTCAACAAGGAATTCTTGAAATCACACTGGGAGAGTCAGAAGAGCTGTCGGGACGTAGCAACCACTTATCGCTTCTAGAAAGTTGAGGACGTTTTCGCCGGGTTCTCTCCAGTTATACGTTGCAGCTCTGTAAAGAATGATGGGCCGCGCATCCACCTGCTATCGATTTAAACCACCAGTCGACTCTACCTAAGAGACGCGGCTGAAATTCCCGTTATTTTTTATCAACGCTCATACGTGTAACGCGGCCCACGACAATGACGCTTCGTTCGGAAAAAAAAACATTCCATCGCCAGCGAGCGCAAAGTGAACTATAAAAGAGGCGTGGCTTTAACCGAGGAGCTGCTCTCGAAACGTCTCTCATCAGACATAAATTCTCGATAGATTGAAAAGACTTGACTCGTGAAAACCGCGTGAATTGAATGGCACAGGGGAATCTTTGTTATCCGAATTAATCAAAATTCCCTTATCAAACTCGAAAATTCATTGTCATTCCAATTTGTTAACACTATACCTACCATTTCTTACCCAAAGCTTAAATAAATTCAATCTTATCAATATCCGAGTGACGTCCTCCAATTTTTTAAATGATCGGACGATCAATAACGTAATAATCTATTGCATATAA
Source organism: Augochlorella aurata (assembly GCA_028455555.1). NCBI lineage: Eukaryota > Metazoa > Arthropoda > Insecta > Hymenoptera > Halictidae > Augochlorella > Augochlorella aurata. The sequence continues at coordinate 7,759,289 of CM052153.1, read as the reverse complement.
ATTTATTATTTTTACTCTTATAACTCTAACTATAAATAAAGAAAATTATGCGATTCCTGGCATAATTTGAAGTAACTTTTTCCTTAACGGAAATATTCTCCGCGCCTTCGTTAACGAGTTATTAACGACAAACACGGACCAATCAGACCGCGAGTGCTTCTCTAGCGCTCCGACCTCGCGGCTACTGCCCCGCGTACTCGCTCTCTCATTGGCCCGTGTTTTTCGCGAATAACTCGTTAACGAAGCCGCGTAGAATATTTTCGCTAAGGAAAAAGTTACTTGAAATCTTCCGAGGAATAGTCCTTTTCGAAATGTAGCGAGAGTTCTGGGAGAAATCGTCCTTATTGGCAGACATCGAGTAGAGCCGGTCAATTTTATCGGTTTGGACACGTCGGCGCGCATTTGAAGAGGTTCTTCAGGAGCTCCATGGTAATCGATTGCGAGAGCCACGGATCTAGAAAGTTATCTTGAGAGGAAAAGTCCGTTCGTCTCCGGACGGACAGAAGGGATTCCGGATGCGAGGGAAGCCGTGGGACGAGACAAAGGCTTCGCGTGCCCGACAAAGTAGATGTTCTCCGACGATAGGTCGCAACGGCGCGGCGCGGTAGTCCAAGATGGGACACAGGTAAAGCCCGGCTAGTATTTCCCGCGAGAGTGCGGCAACCCGAGTAGTTGGATTAGGAGACGACGACACCGTGGATATAAACGCGCGGGCTTTGCACCGTGCCTAACGGTTACCCACGTAGTTACACCAGCATCAGCATTAATGTCGACGACCGCCGCGGCCGGAAACAATGCCGAGCCCTCCACGCGTACCTCCGCGCGTCAGAATTGATTGTCTATGCAGATACGATGCGCCCGCGGAGATTCTGATGGACGGCTGCCACCGTGCACCTTTCGGTCGTCATTGTCTTACTGACATCGCGCGGCCAGATTTCCACTCGAGTCGCCGTGTTTTCGAAATTATTCAGTCCTCATTTTTTATTTATTATAGGATTCAAAGAATAATATTATTATACACTCTACTGGAAAATACAGGTAAAATAAATCGGCTTGTTCCTAATAAAGGTATATAAATTCACAGATTTGAGAAATGTGTTATTAATATGACACTCAGTTTGACTTTCTCAGGAATTTATTTTCTTGTTTCTTTTATTGCGTTTATTCGTATTCTCTTTTGTCAGGAATTTTCTTGGATGGTCTGTCAAAAGGTCGTACGTATTTATTAATAAAATAGTAACAGTTTAAGGAAAATATGCAATGATAGAACATAATTAGATTATTTAAATAAAGTTTGATAGGATCTTGAAGGTTAAGTTAAGTCAATCGCTTAAATATGTTAAATTTACGCGTTCCTTGTTTTTTCTTACTTTAACAGCGAAAGTACGAAATTTCATTCGAACATTCAACTTTTATAAATTTTAAAACGATGACGATATCGATTAAAAATGATTTCTTTCGCAGCACCGTGTTATTAGTAAGATAATATTGTCAGTCTGGCCAAGTTGATTACAGGAGAAATAACGGACGTAAAAACAAATAAAGTTGAGTAGCCATTACGAAGTTATCACGGGGAGTAGATATTAAGTGGTAATTCTGACGTCCCAGTTATTGTAAAACTGGAATCTCGAGACGGAATGTTTCACGCAATCTATCAGAATTTACGGATTGGGGGAGAGAAAAAGAGAGAGAGAGGGAGAAAAGAGAGGGGAAAGGCAAGCTAACGAGTTCAGCCTGCCCCTAAGAGGACAGAATACGGAAATGAAAAGGAATTAAAAAAGCGGGCAGTGCGGCTAAAAGGAACGAGGGATTGCGAAGTAGGGAGCATCAGCAGAAACCGAATGAAATGAAATTGAAGTATTATCAACTTCACAGAATATATAGAGACATAATATATAGCCCTTCCTTCAATTACTTTCACGAATATATATATTTCTCATCAACATTATTGGTATACTTGACGTATTTTCTCGTCAGTGTCAAACTGAAATTCATTGTTTGCCTCTCGAACAAGATATTTTTGCCAGTGTGCGCGAAAGCTTTCTGGATAATGAAATTGACAATTTTTTATCGATACCCTCTGATGCACCAAACAATAATACGGAATAACGCAACAGTGTAAATGAATTCGACGCTGAGTATTCATAGCAAGATAAATTTAATTTACACTGCGAAGATTGCTTCGTTATCGCGTATCCTGCATTATATCATAAATTCGCGAATGTAAATGAGAATTCGCGATATCGAAAAAGTATTTCGGAATGTCATAACAATTTTTGTTAAGCGATTAGCGTATTTAATGCATAGAATGGGTTAGCGATATCGTTCTCTCGCGCAGATCCATTTGTTACAATTCCTTATTCCCGGCAACGTTCCGTTGTCATAAAGCGAGAATTGGAACAATAGCGTGTTCAAGTTAAGCGAAATGCGCGTTTCAGGTACTTTTGAATTCTTTTAAAGTTTTGTTGCAGTGAAAGAGTAATTGGCCAACAATTTCAGTGCAAGCGTTCGCTGGGAGATAGCAAGCTGAATCTACAAGTAAGCGGGACTTTATGTTGAAAAAAAGTATCGCGAATACTTTATAAAAGGTATGCAGAAATGAGAGTGCGGCAACGGTGTGCAGCGTTGATGAATAAAATGAACGAAATGTATTGTTTCGATTTTCGTCGATCGATTTCCGAAGTTTCATTCTCGGCATTGACAAAAGATGCCCGCTGTTTGTTTTTCAGTATTCTGTTTTCGATATCTCGATGCGCCCTGTCCAAACATTGCCCAAAAATCCGAGTCCGAATGGATTTGTACCGCCGGTGAATATATTGTTCTTATGAATACAATAAAGCCTTCAGGACGTCAATTAAATGTTTCCGCTTCGACCGATTTCAAAAACTCATGAGCGCCGTGTATTTCCCAGATTAACGTGTAAGGATTTCAGATCCGTAAAACCTGCATTGTTCCGATGCATTTCCATTGAATTCGAAAGTAATATTATCGCAAATAATTTGCCTCGTTAATACATTCGTTAATTTATTTACGCCAATTTGTACGCGTCGCTTGCACGCTATACGCCATTTTTAGACAGAAAATTCGTTGCCCGCGAAAATGTTCACCGAAATTTCGACCGGAAACTACAACGAAACCACTTTTGAGACATTCTCAGAGCGAAAGGTGCGAAATGCATCCGTGGGTTCATTTACGCCTGACACGAATTTCGAAATTACAAATTGTGGATGCAAATAAATTGCGTGCACAATGCCGCGAATTTTCGCTGACCACCGAAACTACATTACTGAACGTTAGTTACGCGTACTTTGGCTGTCTACATCATTTTGTTTAACAGGGGCTTTACCGTCGGAATAAGTACAACTGCTACCAATTAATCGAATAGAAAAGTGGACGAAACTAGATATTCCGTAATCCTCTAAATTAATCTTCTTTCGGCTGAAAAATGCAGATTTTATGCATTCGTCACAAAAATGTGGCAGGCGAATCACAAAACAGTTGAAGAATTTAAATAACCTAAAAGTACTGTTAACCTGTAAAAATACTTTCATAATATGTGAAAGTATTTTTGTATTATGTAAAAGTACTTTTATAACATCACGCTATACTATACTGATATTTTCTAATATGAAAATATTACAGAAAATATTAGCCAACCAGAAGTGTAGTTATAATACGTTCACAAGATCGTATAAAAATTTACTCATCACTGTCTGCTACTGTAACTATTAAGTATACTAATTCAATGAAAATGTGTTTTCTATTTTAATAATTATAATTTTTTTACATTTTTTGCATAAAAGCATAAAATCCACGATCTACTCGTTGCTCAAACCAAAATAAAATAATTAATTTTTTACAAAGCAGACTGGCCAAGAAATCCCCACACATTGATTTAACGAAAGACATTCGAACGACTCATTTTATTTTTTGAGCCAGTGTACGAATAAGTCCCAACAGTGACACTTCTAGCTTGATCGAAACACTTGCATCGCCGCTAATTGTAAGTTGAACACAATCTACGCGTTCAATTTAAATTGCACACCGCACAGTCCATAGACCACGTATGAAGCCTGCTGCAATTTCCATCTAACAATGGACGTAAGACCTCGACGCACATAGTCGGAGTTTCGCGAAAGTTCTTTGAAAACGTAGCCTCGTTTCCATTTTCCGAGCGTAACCCCGCTAAGCTTCCCACCTTTAATTTAATAGATGTCGTCGCCGGTGGATGCGCGAGGAATTCGAAACGCTTCTTCTGCTCATGCATATTTCCCCTTGATTACGGCCTTTTTTTCTCGCGGGTTCACGGTGTCACGTTCGCCGCGATATTTTACAAACCGCAGAAAACCGCTCGGAAGTTTTTTCTGATCGTTATTCATCAGCGGCTCGCCGCGGCCACGCGGTCGCCCGTAGGAGATTTAAACGATGCGCCGCTGGTTAAAACGAACCGGTGCAATCGTATTTCGATCCGCTGACATTCGACGCATCGAAGACATACCCGCGCAGACCACGAATTTTCGGTTACACCGACGGCAATGGAAAATGGAAGCTGCCGTGGCGCGAATCCAAACGGGAGAGTGGTAACAATGTGAAAAAGCGGCGGTCAACCGCGCCGGTTCGTTAAACGCGGAGGAAACGCGCGCGGAAACCCGTTCCGTTTTTGTTGCACGCTGTACACGCGTCGCTCGCAAAATATTTCCCAAGGGCCGCGGCCTACCGCGCCATTTACCGGAACACGCTGATCACTTTTGTCACCCGTGAAAAACCGCGGGGCCGACGCTTTCTTAGGCGCCCGCCGAACGCCGGCGTTAATTAGGCGCGCGCCCCGCAGTCAATAGGTTATTGTCTCGCCAACCCGGAAACGGATAATTGGGAATTTGGGAATCCTCGATTGAAAAGAACAACGCTCGCCCAGCTGTCAGAAAAATGCCAGTGCGAACATTCCGGTGAGAGGACGAAACACACGGCCGGTTTTTCTCTCTCTTCTGTCCACGGCTTTGTCTCGAAAACTGTGTTAACACCGGAACTACCAAAAAGAGTCAAAATCATTTTTAGTACATTCCGCTTGTTAGAATTTTATATTTTTGAGAGTATGTAAATAATCAAGCACCGAATCAACTGCAACATCGATAACAGATTCCCTTTGGCTAGCTATAACTCCAGAATTAATCGGTATTTCTGTTCCAAAGAAGTACTGTCTATACTTCGAATACACACTGGCAAGCCTACACCATTTCAAATCGATGCATCTATCAGCTTCCTTCGGAACAATTCTCGAAAGTCGCTTGTCTTCCTCATCCCTACAGTCCCTTTAATCTGATAGCTGGGGAATTAACTTTGTTCAACTCGTTTCACAATGGGGACCTTCTTCTTCGCATTGAGAAGTTATTTTATCACGTTTAAAGTAGCACCAAAAAATTACTTTCTACTCGTCGATTATTCAGTTTGACGAAATATTTTATGTTAGATTTAGAAATTATTTATTAAATATGGTATGACATATTTAGAAAATATTTATTAAATATAACATATTACGAAATATCTCGTCTAGCTGGTTAACAGGTTAAAACAGGCAGAACGAAGCGATTGTAGTTGTCGGTTCCGCTTAGGAGAATGTTATTATCTCTGGAGACACGCGAGTTAAGCTAACGTTATACATATAGCCCCATGGGAAGGTGCAAGATGGATTTAATGGAATCGTCCTGGAGACATGGTCGTCGTTCAATCTAACACATGTTTCTTCCGCAGTCAGATCGCGCGTTTCTCTTAACATTGAAATCGTGGTTTCCTTTTTCGTCGAACTTGGAGCTCTTCTACCGACCGCTAAGTAATTAAGGAACTACGTAGTATTATTCTAGAGCCTAGTATTTACAATAGAGAGCGAGATGTCAGGTCAGCACGTGGTCACTGGCAGAAAGCGCGAACAGGAAGACGCGAGGACAAAGGAACGCAGTGGCTCCGGCGCTTTACAATGCGTTGGGCTCTGCCTTTTGTGTCATCAAGGCCGCGTTACTTAAACAGCTAACGGATTACATGGAGGAAGAACAAAGAGACGAGCGCACGAAAAAACCGTCACTCCATTTTTCCGATTCTCCTTCAGAAATAATGTTTGCACGAGTAATCGTTTTATCTGCCTTTGTTTTAGTCGAGATTAGTCAGACGAAAATGACGTTCGGGTTTTTGCGGAGTGGCTTTATCTATGGAAAATATAGAACAGTGCATCTAATTAAACTTGGAGGTGTCCCAATTCTTTATTATTATTATCATTATTATTATAAGTTTACTTATATTAGCGTGGCCGCGTTGACTGCGAAGTCATTAGCGGTCTCGTGTTTTACTTTTGATTAACATGCGACTTATATTTTAGATTTAACTTATATCCATTATTCAGTTTCTCTTATCCGAACATTTATTTTACAATATTCTGGTATCCAAACGTTCTATTACCTAACGACTGTATTATTTAGATACATTATCGCATAGTAAAAAGCTTGAATGAAATTTTTAGATAATAAAATGTTTTGGTATCAGGCCATTGCAAAAATAATCCTCCAGATAAGTGAGTCTCTGCTGTATTTTCTTCCGTTTCGAACGTCTAATAATTTCTCGTACATCAAAGAACCGAGAAACTTAAATTATTCTGCGATGCCATAAATGATCGTTCGTGCGATACGAATTCATGTGACGAATTGCACAACCGAAAGCATTGTCGCGTTCTCGTCGAACAGCCGATAATGGGCTGGAAACGATGCGCATGTTTATAATGAATTCTTTTTTAGTCAAAGCAGGAAGCGACGCGACCAGAAAGTTTCCAACTATTCCCGGGCATGCAACATGCCACGGTCGCTGCATGCATTATTGGCTTTTCATCATGGTGCACGGGATACATTCATCTTCGTTGAAGTCGCACAATCGCGGTGAGAGATTGAAACGGCCGATCAAATATTATGACAGGCAAATGCATGGAAATTTTGCGGCAAGTGTTTTCGCGGTTCATATTTGCATTTCATAAACCCGGTGTTTGTGTCTTCGAGCCGGCCCTATCAATTAATCCGTCGCGAGTTAACATTAATTTGCCGAAAGATTTTCGTTCCGGGACACCGAGGCCCGACCACGTCCGGCCATTTAAATTACTCAGCAGTCCCGATTGCAATTACTCTCCAGTGTGCTTGGTGAATTGTGAAATTTGTTGATCTAATGATTTAATGATGAATCGGGCAGTCAAGTGCTCCGAGCGACACTGAAAGCACAGGGCGATCGGGTTCAATCGCACGTCAAAGTGGCCAGCAATCATAATAACCGCTCCTGACGTTGGCGTTAGATCTTGCACTGCGGTGACCATTATGAGACATTTCCCACCCGACGTCCGCTTTCAAGAAGATAATTACAGTATACCCGGTTCTGGGAGATGAAATACATCCAAGTTATAAATAGAACTAACGTCGAATGAACGAGAAATTCTGATTAAAAAATGATTTTATTCGTAATTATCCAAGTGGATTTCGGCGCGTAGCGATTATTGTTTATGCAGAAAAGTTGTTGCACTTTCTTCGTGCGTTGTGTTTTAAATGACTTGATTAAACTATCGTTGTTAAATTCTCAGCAGAATTTATTCAATCCTCCAAGGCTCTGTTGATACGTGCAATTTATTTGAAGAAATTAAATTGTGTACATGAGTTTTAAAATGCAGGAGCTATGTTGTCATTTATTTCATATTTCAGTTAGTCCAATGAGCTGAAAATGATGCAACAGTACTTTCAAATTCTCCAAGTGATTTTACTCTTTGTATTTGATCTACTCGTTCGTACATACATAAAAGAATATTGAATACATAATTGAATAAAAGTATAATGATTACTTAAGGTTATTAAAGACTAAAATTTTTAGTAAAATAAGTACTACGATATCCGTCTATTAGTAAAATGTTTACCACACACTACGTCTATTAGGTCTATCATACCGGCCACATATGTGTTCGTTTTCATCGACGCCAAGAGAAATAAAAACGTAGAGCACCACCTTCGGCTGCAACTCGGCAAGTTTATGCAGCTCCGAAAATTCGAGCAGCTTTTATCATTCTGATAACGCAATAATCTGTACTGATCGATGGGCGGCTAGGATTTATATTCGATCAGAGACCGGGGAAGCTTGGAGAGCTCCGTAGTCGTGTTCCATCGGGTAGATCCCAACCCATCCAGTTTACAGTTCCGTGGGAAGAACGTATTGGTTCTACGTGAACTGGCGGCTCCAAGAGTGTTCTGCATTATTTATATCCGAATGGTACATGGTGCTCGGGCGCGTCCGAACTCAGTATCACGTGGCTTACACAGATCACATTAATGCTTCTTGGGGTATTGTCGTATTTTACGGTGCTGCGAACCAACTTTTCTTCATTGAGACAACCGCGCGGTGTCACGGTGTCTCCTGATAAACGATGCGTCCGATGTTTGTTCAATTGCATCGTGAACACTTCGTCGACTCAGGCTCTCTGACCGGATAACGCATTGCTCAAATTGCCACGCGTTCAATTTGTGTCGTAAAATGTTTTTTCAACGCGATCCCTATCAGCTTCACACGCGCAAAGAACATCAAATTAATTTTTTAAATATGATTATTTAAAATTGTAACACATAGCGTGATATTTAGAGAATTTATAGCTTCCATTTAACGACACTTTTATCAGATTTTGTAAAAGCGTATGATGTATTCAATACGGTAAATGCAATAAATATAACTACGTACGTTAGTTACGCTGTTAACGTGTTAACTATATTTTATCCAATAAAAGAGCGGTGATCGAAATTACGCGAAAGATTAACTTCGCAATAAATATGTCCGACTATATTATGTTGTTGTTTGATGTAAAATTGCAACGTGAATTCAGACATGGCACAGAGTCGCGAGAGCATCGTCTATTTCATTTTCACGTCACAATGAAAACTGAAATGTACGATATTTTTATGTATTGCAAGCATTGACGTGCCACATCCAAATCTGGCTTAATAGCAAAGGCAGCAATGTTTTATTTCTCTTGATCCTTTGCGAAAGTTATTTCATCATTCTCAAAAAGAACGTTTGTTAGCTCTAAGCCGCTCGCCAGTTTTTTTTGCAAAACGATCGCTGCATATTGCGTAAAAATTCTCCATTTTATCCGTGAAATATGAACGCCGAAACTGCAGAATTTTCGAACCGGCCATGGTATATGTGTACATTCTCTTTCCCGCTCGTTTCACCGTAATGCCGGCAGAAATTAAATACGGCCAGTGTGGTATTACGTAAACCATCGTCTACGATCTCGTCGTGATTTTCTACGAGAACGTATGTGATCCGGGAAAACAATTTTATGAATGCTGAAGGCAAGTTGTACAAACGAAAGCGTCTCCTTAAGTTCGTGGTATGTGAGCTCCTTATCGGAAAAATGTATGGATTATGAGACGCTCGAGAGTCACGTAATGTTCTGCTATCTAAATCTGTAAGATCATGGGACTCGTGCCAAATTTATCGCGGCGCACAATGGGAATTTCAATTTTTCTACATTTTGAGCAAAAGATCTACGATTTCGCAGCTGCGCCGTAATGGACTTTACTGCGCCGCCTTTAACAATGAATTAACAACGAAGTCTACCGAGTAATTCCTAAGAATTCTGCCTAGCAACTCAAAAGGCAAATACAATGGTATCATCGATTAACAAATAATTATATCTGCACATTTTTCATGCAGTAAAAATCCAAGTTTCTGGCACTTGCGCTCAAAACAGTTAGTTGGCAAACGCGACTACTCGATAACTCTTCGTTTTAACGAGAAAAGGGAGCATTATGCATCTCGTTTATCTCGAGCAATTTTAAGTAATTACCAACAGCGAAATCCAAAGATTTCGAGACAGTATTTAGCTCTCCTCGGTCGAGCTAGCCGAGAAACTACTTTCAGAAATGTAGCCCCGTTCGTGAAGCGCGTGTAAACTGCACTGTAATCTAATCACATCGTCTCCACCTCGAGTTAATGAGATACAGCTCCGTTGATTTGGTAATAGAGCTGGCAGTGCAATAAACCGCTGTTGGTTTTCAGACGAATCCGACGTTCAAAATCTGACTCGTTTTACTGAATTACAAGGAAGTAGCCGTATCGATTGCGAGATCACTTCCTCGTCATGATATTACGTTAAAATATGACAACATTAGAAACAGTATAAAAATTAATGCAAATTGAAAATCGTTGCTAATTCTACATCAGTTCAGTCTTCGATCTACTAAATTGTTAATGCGAGCATGAATGCATATAATATTTTATATATTATAGCATCTGGCTACTTATTTATCTCGTTTAATTCTCGGCAAAATTCTAAAAGCAATATAACTGGTAGAACTAATAACGTAGAAAACGCTGCTCTATTTTACCGAAGTTTTTTGAAATTCCACATATTTTCGATGCAATCTGCAATTCAGCGAAAACGTTCTATCGCGAGCCGCAGAGTTTGTAAACAGGGTAACTTACGCATATTGATGAAACAAACAGACTGAACCGGGTCGTTGACCTAGATCAGTGATGTCCACAGGTGGGGCCTCTCATATGGCAGGTTCCCCTTCTACGACCTGTTGCCAAACTCTGCCGTGAGAAACCTTCGTGCTTTGAAGCTTTGGATAGCGAACGCTGATGAGTTGGAACTCTAAAGCCCCGGGAAAGAGTGACAGAAGACACTGACCATACGTGCTTTGTTTGGATATCGCGTGGATAAAGCATTTCTTCGGCTCGAATTAACAACCATTTGTAGAAAAATTAGTTAGACTCGAATTAACACTAACGAAGTTGTACTATAGATTGTATCTCCATATTTTTCTGGCAAGAGGAACTATTTTAATTGACATTAAAAACTATTAATTATTCATTACACGTGAAAAATACATTTTTTTCTAACTGATAATCAGATTGCGGATATTTACATAAAAATTGTTTTCACTCTTTATTAATTTGTTTTGAACATTTCGCTGTTTCAAAATATGCCTGACCATTTTTGTTATAAAAGCATAAAATTCGCAGTCTAACGATTAGTATGAAACCCTCGTATTGCAATATTCTGCCTATAAATTATTTAAATATTTCGGTATACCATTCGATTATTACAAACCCCAATAAAACAGCAGCATCTCCAACACTTCAACTGAATTTCTATTTCCAAAGTGATCTTATTCTATTATTAAAGCAAACACATGTGCCACGCCGAACGAAACGTACACGAAGAAAGATCGTACAAAGTGCGCAGCATCAGTTTCAAATAAAGGAAAGCTACAAACCTAATCGAATTGCCAGGAAAAGAAGAAACGGCGGTACAATAAGAGGCTACCTGTGACCGTATCAGGAAAAACTAATCTGTGACCGAAAGTTCGATGTCGTTAGAGAGGGTTAATTACATTTGAAGAGCACCCGGCCGATCAAGTATCCGCACATAGCGGTGGAAACGAACTTGACGCAAAACCGGGAATTGAGAGACCGTTACGTATAACTTTGAACGCTCGTTATCGACCCTCGATGCGCCTAACTTCTTCGGGCCAATAGACTATGGTCGCCGATGCGGGTAGTAACGATCGTCTGGTTGCACGGGGCGGCAAACTTTTCAGCCAAAGATCGTGAAACTTGAACGGAGTGCACGCGCTGAAGTAGCAGGGAATCGGTGAAGTTCAAGGTGGAACATTTAGCTGGAGGTTCTGCCTTGCAACCGGTTAGGTACCTAGGCAGGTAGCTAGGAAGGTAGCTAGCTAGTTAGCTAGGTAGCTAGAGAGATAGAGAGGTCGCCAGATAGATAGCTAACTAGGTAGCTAGGGAGGTACGCAGGTAGGTAGTTAATTAGGTAGCTAGGTAGCTAAGGAGGTAGCCAGGTAGGTAGCTAGGTAGTTAAGGAGGTAGCCAGGTAGATAGCTAAGAAGATAGCTATCTACGTATCTACTCACTTAAATACCTATCTACTAGCTAGCTAGGTACACGAGTTACCTATCTACATATCTATCCACCTCAATACCGTTCTACCTAGCTAGCTACCCATCTACGTAGCTAGCTATTTATCTAGCTAACTACCTGTTCACCTAACTAGCTAACTACACCTAAATATTTATCTAGCTAACTAGCTACCTATCAGCTACCTACCTAGTTAACTACCCATCTGTCCACCTAGCTACCTAGTTAGCTACCTACTTTCGTAGCTAGATAGGTCGCTAGCAAGGTAGGTAGATAGGCTGCACATTCATCATGGGCCGCGTGCACGCAACTGTCACATCGGCGTGGCATTAATCTGCGTATCATGGTGCATAGGCAGACATTTAGGTGCTTCGCCGTCTTCAGGAAGTGACGCGGACCGCTGATCGATCGATCCCGTTGAACAGAGTCACGCGGCCCCTTGGGCATTCGATCGCCGGTTTAAGTCGATAAGTGCAATTCGATTTACTGCATTGCTACCGACGTAATGCATACTTTATACTCGGTTTCTCGTCCTTTCAATTTCCTTCCACTCGAGCCTCGAAGACCACGGCGACAACGAACCTTCGTTCCCGGTGTAATGGGATCACCAGGTTTTCTCTTCGACTTCGTCTTCGACCGAGAAATCAATTACCGTCGTCGGAACCAATTCCAAGATATTCCGGTAGTCACGTTTTTACCTGGCCAGTGGCCGCCCACGCTACGGGCATTGGTTCCCAACGTTTATTTTATTGCATCTGCTTTCAGAACGTCTCGGCGGATCAACCTTTACTTTTCCATCGTTTGAACGGAATCGAATCAATTAGCTGGAACTCCGTTGTGCGTCGCGCCGCGGCAGGATTGGTAGTAATGGCGGGATCAATTCAATGGCGTCCTCATTAATACCAATATGTGTCGATTCATCGGTATTATGCTAGCCCGTTCCGAACGGGTATCGAGGGACCCTACCATTAGTATTAGTAAAATCCGTTTGCTAATGTTACGTGCAGGAACGGTACAAGGCCAATACGATTACGAGGTATTGGCGGAGATGACGAGACAGGTGACAATCTATAATGCCGGCGACTAAAGCGTCTTATCCGAATTCCCATTTCAGTGATAGTCCTGTCTTAAGTGGTAGTTAGCGCACTTATGGTACGTAGATCGTACACAAAACGCTGAAATGTCAAACGAATTTCAGAACGCCTTTACAACTTGACGATATTGGTGAAAGAAGAAATTGATTTTGATTTCACATAAATTCATTTCACAATTTTTCAAGGCGATATAGAAACCGTAGTCGAAATCAGTAATGTTCTATCTGTTTTCTTGCATTTTCTCCGATCTATAGAAAAACAATCATTCTGGACGAATTTTCGTATCTCGCCATCCAAAAATATGAAATTTGCATTAGTTATAAGTAATCTATGGATCTGTATACATTTATGATATAATTAGGGGAATACAAGAAAACATGCATTTGAATGAATCTACTAATCTACTAAAAATATTTTGCTCCTTCAATTGTTGATAAAATAATAGAAATATGAACGTGAATATATTCGGTTTTTATTAAAAGGCGTAGACGTAATAAAGAAGGCTTATTACAACGTTTCGACAGAAGCATTTATGTGCAAAAAACTCGTTCTGGCAAGAATTAAATAGAAGGGTTAGAAAGTGCAAAATTGATCGGTAAACGTATTTGATGTTTTAACACGGTTTGCAGAGGCAATATTCAATAAAGGCGCAGCGTGATACACGACCGTGCTTTGCAGCCCGATTTCAGTCTCAATGACTTCCTAAAGGAAAAGTTCTTATGCAATAAGTGTTTACGAAGCGCCCTAAACGTCGAGCTGTCTATTACCATGAAAACCTGAGAGACGCCTTTTTTAAATTGCAAGCTGGATCGAAAGATAAACGCAAGTTCCTTCATTAAAGACTATTGCTTCTACGGTATCCGTGGACAGCGAGGGTAGAAGGATAGGGTCGGAAAGGAATATGCGATACTTACTGGGAAGCTCGGCAACGTAAACAAAGTTCCACTAAATTCAATGTACACCGGTTTGCGAAAATTAATATCGCAGAGAATTGACATTAATTTTCTTATCAAATAATGGCACAGGAATTAGTTACGATAAGGAGATTGTAGTTTTTATGCGCATTCAATCTGCAAGGAAATCTTTAGTTTAAGAGGAACGAAGAAGTTCTTTGAAAATTTATTTAATTTACCGAAGCTGTCAATACAGAAAATTAAATTCCATTTTACTTTATACATTGTAGTCAATTATTGAATTGTGCATAAAAATCTTCGGTTTAACGACAGAAATTCTGCTCCACTGGCATTTAAACGTTTTTATTATGCGCACGAAGTACGTATCTAATTTGATTCGTAATTTAAAACTTACAAATTTGGTATTTAACGCGAACGCAATTTAAATGTTGGAACAAAATTGTAGACCGCATATGTAATATTATCTGACTGGCGCGTAACGTATGGAAGAAACATCAATTTAAACATTGCTAATTCATTCGCACGCGTGTCTATATGAGTCGCAACTTTAAAAGTGACTTATGAAAGTAAATTATGAATATTTATTCCGCATAAATATTAATTTGTTTTAACGATTTACCTCGTGAATATTTATTACTCGCTCGTGACGATTCTTTGCGGGATTCCAGTCCCCTTTTTCCCTACGTTCCCGCACTCGTGTCTGTAGACAATATTCTAAATAAACTATTATGCCTTGTTCGACGTGAGTTGGCACTATGACACAAAACTTTGCCACTAACCCAGTTCCATGATCGCGCCCAGTAATCACGGGGCTTAATACGAAGCACCGTAAAAAGCTCGAAACTCCAAATGGTAGCATCGCGATAACGATATGCCTCTTAATTTTGCACACAGAAACATTTTAGTCGCGAACGTCGATTCTGCCGCTTTAAAGGGACACGGCTACTTCATATTTAAAATCAATATTTCATAATATTTAATATCTATTTATTTCATCAAAGGAGGAAAGTCCCTGCGATACAGTGGTATGACAATATGTCATACTAAAAAAAGGGAGCTCATACAATCAAAGAAAAGATAGAATAGGACGAAGAAAATAAAAGATAACAACACAATATGAGATCGTCAGAACAAACAAAATAGGTACTGGGATTACGATAATTAAGAAAAAAGAGTTCGTTAAGTGCAATCTCATTGACAGAGTTGAAGAAATCGTTCGCTTTCTCTTACTGATGTTGAAAGCCTCATTTTTTATGAATACTTTTAAAAAATTCAAACTACATCAGAACTAGACTTAGGTGTTTGCAGCATTTTTATCTTTCTAATATAATGAATAGAGATAAGGCAATTTTAATTCTTACCTGATGCTTGAAACTATCATTCTATATTATTTCAATAAGCTGTTCCAATCTCTTTGAAAAGTGTGTAGGTTACTGTAACTGTACCGTACACGTTTTACTATTTATTTCCACTCTTTAGTTTTTCATTATGCGCGTTTCATAGCTCCACCTTTATCGCCACACAAGTCCAATAATTTCCACCGTTCTGACACTGATATTTCTTTAAATTTTTCGCTCGTGTGTCCATGATTACCGGTAAAAAGTCCAAATTAGTTCCCCGGGCTGTATCAAAGTAATCCGGCTCAGAAGAAACCATTGATTTTCGCTATCCGATACCGCTGTGGCCCCGTTAATGTGCCATGGCAACCGGAGAAAATTCTAGGGAAAGTTTTGATACGCTTACGTCGCTCGTCAGACCAATTAATGCGGTAACGGGTAATCTTTCACAGATTCCGAGCCTTTGCAAAGAACTGCTATCGTTAAGCATCACTTAGCATATTAAATTCTCATTAAATTAGTTGGAAACACGGCCACTGTCCCCGCTACTTGGCAACTACGGTCCCAGTTCGCCGCGGTGTTTTTCATTAATCAGCGACAGAGCCGTTCGTTGATAGAGCGAAAATAATAGGCGGGACCGCGGCGCGGAAAATTAACACCCGGAAAAAGCGAGACGTAATTAATTTTTAATGCCCCGACGAGGAGGGAGAGAAATTGTAATTTCTTCGGACTTGTGTATCCCTGTGGCGGCGAGCATATTTCATTATTCCGCCGGGAACACTGGCAGACTCTACGCCGTGTATTCGCGGAGCTTTTAATTATAGGAATCAACATGTTATCAGGATTTTAATATCATGAATCGGTTTTTTCGTTATCGCTTCGAATTATTCCGGACTCCCGAGTAATATTCCTCGTTAATTTCCAACGATGTTCGATTTTATTTATTGTAAACGCGATCAAATCTCATTAGTGTGCGTAAAGTACAATAGCAATTAAAACATCGTACATAATTTAGATGGAACCTGTTATAAATAGTTTTTTGTAAGAAAAGGTTTACTGGAGAAATTGTTCGAACAAAACTTGCCCGTTAATTATATGATCACAAATTGCAGTAAGAAAATTAATAAAGAGCTCTTTATTTTATAACAAGGTAAAGACTGTTTAAACTTTTTTTAATGTAATTGTATCTTTTTGCTCTTTAAAAAGGTAATGAGCTTTATTGATTTCCTTACGGATTACGAGTGGTCCATCTCCTTATGCATCACACGCCATACAACAAAATAGGATAGATGGAATAAAACAAGAAAATAAAATACAATAAAATAGAATAGAACAAAAGACAATAAATTAAACTCAAGTAAAATGGAATAATTTGTAGAACGAATTTAAAATTATACTATTATTGAACTATTAATACTATTTTTTACAACTAATAATTATATATTTCATTTTTAAATATTTATAAACATCAAATTAGTAACAAATGTTCTGCCAATGACACGCGATCGAAGAAATGCACTGTTTTCTCGCATCAAACTTCAATTTAAATTTCAGCTACAAATTGCCATACTCACGATCAGCAAAAACTGCGGATAGCATCAAAAACCTACATTTTGTCATTAATAATTCACGATACAAGGCTTTTTAGATCATCGAAGCGATAATTTTTGACTCTTGTTCCGTGGATCGAACACCGTGCGCCGGCGTGTTTACCGTAATATGTAAATTCGCAATTAAAAAGTGATTTGTATACGTGTACGTAGAAATATTCATGAGACTTCGACGATATCGAGCGACATAACAGTGCCGCAGCTGTCAGTCAATGATGAATAATTAAATAGGAATCCTTAGTTAACGATAAATAATCAAACGCGAATCGTTAGTTAGAAGCAAATAATCGAATACAATAACGGCGATTCATTGAAATTACATTAAATATACAGGTAGCCAATTTGCTGGAGATATGCTCCAATGAGTTGCATCCCAAATTACTCTTATCGAGAATCGGGATCGAAACTGCACGCACGCAACACATTAGCGCAGTCGAAAACAAAATTATATACCTCGCACGCATTTCGCATTCCGCAGAAATTGTTTCTATGCGGTAATTCACTAACACGATTAATCGGTTAAAAGATTTGGTAAAAACGGGCCCTCTTTAAATCCAGTTATTATCCAAATTTTGCAAGGTGCTCCTAATAATCGCACGTAATATTAATCCTTCGCACTCGAGTGATGACTATGGCAGCAAAAATTGTTATGTCACGATCTAAAATAATTTTTGTACGAATGATAAGACCCAATTTCATGTCCAGATAAACAATTTTAGATTTCGAGTTCAAATAACTTCGAGTGTAAAGGGTTAATATATGAGTGAGATAATAGAAATATTTAAAAATGATAAAAAATAATAAAAATATTACTCATCAATAATTATTTCGCGTGCTAACGAAATTAGAACAGATTGATCCCGGCAATGTACTTACTGCTATTACATCTTTCTGGTGCAGCGACGAATTCTATTTGCCAAATGTCATATCACATTGCAAGAGTCCCTTTCTGAGTTGATAACTGATTTGCAACAGAGGCAGAGAATGTTTCACAGTCAACTTCAAATACTCGTGGATTCGTATACGTTCCCCGCGCGGAATTTCTACAGAGTTTCTTTCAAATTTCTCGTTTTGCTTAACAGATGTGCAAGGAGAACTTCTGCAACCCTTGACTTCGAGTACAGCAGACGTTTGAATCCATGACAAATGCTAAGCTACTTCAAGAAAGCTGCACTCACTCGTTGTACACGTGAAAGAGGACGCAATAGAACATGTTGCCATGAACAATATAGGGTTGGGCATTTAGAACTGCTCACCTGAATAACTCGTTTGTTTGACAATAGAAAGAAAAGTTCCAGACAAAAGCTGCCTGTAACTACTTCTACGAGTATACTTGAACAAGGCTCTGAGAGGGTTTTAATAGACTAACAATATCATGTGAGGAACAGAAACGTAAAATAAAAATTTCAGAGACTGTATTCCACTCTTTAAAAACCGAATTACGTTACTCGTTGCGGCTCATGTTCGCTGTAATTTCGAAATTTTCTCATCTTGTTACATTGCCACGAATCCTGTCTCGCGTGCCCCAGTATTACTTCTCATAGAATCTCAATAACGAATATATGAATTGCAAGTGGTACGAGCACATTGAATAAATTATGCCTGAAATCATCTTTTTGCAGACTTTAATACTAAAACCTCCGAAATATATTATCTCCTAACGAGAGCTATAAATTTTTATACTAATTTTAGCATGAGAACTGAAATCAGTTCAATGATAGTAAATTGACAATTTTCATACTACAGACAACAACCTCAGAAAGTTCACAAAATTAGCTTACGTTATTTAGTGTTTAAATTGGAAAGTTAAGATGCGCGACAATAATTAATTTTTCAGCATCCTTACGTTTCACGTATCTTATTAAAATCATGAAAATATAATAGATCAGTGTAAAAATTAATTTTCATATGCATCAAATAATTCCGTCAGCCACGCACGGGTGACGCGGCAGACAAAGTGTTAATAACGCCAGGTCCGGATATTTTTGGAAAACCGTCCATATTCATATCTGTCACACGCACTTAAATTTATTTAATTATAGGTTCGTTCACGGCCCTGAAATATCGGATTTCGTTCAATTTCTGCATCGATCGTTCCTCGAAAATGTTCCATGCGCGGTAATAATATATAATCGAATCAGATTACGAGAAGCCGAACGAAATTCGAATTCGCTGGAAGGAAGTCGATATCTAAAAGAAACGGCCGCCGCAGGCGCTAGAAATCAGAAGGAGAAATCTAGCGTCAGAAATCAGCGGCCAATATCTTAGATCCTACACCCCGGGGACGATAGACGAGGTGGTCGCGTAAAATTGAATTCTCGTGTGACGTGAAGATTATAACAACGCGCCTAACCCCGTTAGGTAACGAACTTCGGCGCGGAATCTGATCCTCTGTCATAGAAAATGTTCGCGAAGAATGGCACCGTACAATCTCGGATTACGGCTCCCGAAAAGTGTGCCAAGAAAATAATAAACACCGCGGCTATTGTGCGGCCGGCCGTGTTAACGTACTCGTGTGCTCGCCGCTGTACAATATTGAGAATTGTAACGCTAACTGAGCCACCAGTAGCTTCTCATTATTAGTAAACCAGCAACAGCTCAATGGGATCTCTGTGACCGGCGTCTCGTCATTCATCATATTCTCACCGTCGGCCATAACTGCGAACCCATTCAAATCGACGTGTAACGACTCTCTGATTCTACAATCGTATTCATACTATAGTTCCCAGGGTGTGGTTAATTGTTTTTCACATTTGAGCATCCATTTTATCAAAGTTAAAGAAATTATAGTTAAAAGAGAATTTTAAAACATTCTTACATTATTTTCGTTGATGTTAAAAATCGTAATATCGAAAATTATTCAATATTGTTGCAGGTAAATTAATATTCCGAAGATCTTATCTATAAGTTTCATGTACTCTATTTATTTTATTATTCATGTTACTGTTTCAAGGAGTTTCACAATGGAGCGGCGTTTCGCGATAGTTACTTTGCTTTCCGACGACTGAGCGATTCCACTTTTATTCGAAGATTATACACATAGTTATCAGGTTGTCCCGAAGTTCTTAGCAGAAATTACCAGATCGTCGATGAAGTATCAAAGGCAGTTCCAACGGCCGTAATACGCTGGTGATGAGCCTGTCGGACCGCGATAACGCTGCGACTGTCGCGAAACGAGGCGTGAAACTTCTCTATCGAGAAGATAATCTAACTTTATACACGTTCCGTGATTGTTCCGTACATTATTAGCCCCGCGTAGGCGGTTATTTTATTATTGATACCACGAGGGGCGCGGCGCGGCGCGGAGCGGGACGACAAGTGGCGCGAGTTCATCATCTCCCGAAAGAGCCTCGGGGGCGTGTAAAGTCAAGTAGTTCGTGAAATATATAACATTCGCGACGTTGAGTCCGTTCTCGCGGCGGTCTGGCCTCGCAAAAAGGTTAGCCGGAGATTTAACTATTCCGACTGTACATAACGCGCGGGAAATATACAAACTTCCATCTGCACCCCACGGGGCCGAGAAAAAACACAGGCCGCGGTTCCTGACTTATGACCTAAATCACACGCACCGCGACCTCTCGGCACCCGGGTCACTTTTACCTGGCCGACCGTCGTTTCGACGACTGTCGCTGCGTCGACACGTAATAACTACCAAGTTGTTAGCATTACTTATTAATCGGATTACTTTTCACCCAACTATGTGATTAAGTGATCTTCAGAATGTTTTAGTATTCAGTCGATGATTGCTGAAAATTAACTAACGTCTCATAAGAAGAACGAAGTAAAAATATGTGCTGCTTAAGGCTTGTTCTAATAATTATTTTATTATTTATAATTTCGAAGTGTTGATAATATCACTGCATGTTCGCATGGTACATAGTTTTAAAAGAAACTATAAATTGAAAATTTTATACATACCGTAAATGTTACCCAAACGCTGCAATAAAGCTTCGATCGTTTTACAATAAACTATTTAGCATCGCGCGAATTTTAGCGACACATTTCACGTCAAACGAGCCGCATTTTGGATGCGACGTCAGAGATTTCAATGCAATTAAAATATGACGCAGTCCGCATGAAATTGGAGGCGGTCTAAGCCGCCATCGTTTCGCTGGATGCGAATTTTTCCAAAAATACGAGACGTCGAAATTTACTGTTCGCGTTCGTTTTGTCGAAAACGCGTTGCCCGGATTCATTTTGATCCTCGAAATTATTCGACTTTCTGGTCTCATTCTTCTTTTTTTAGTTCACTCGTGCCGGATCGACATGCTCGAATCAAAAGTTCACCCCGTAAATTGCGTTTAAAACGCGAAAAGTGCAAATAATATTTTGCTTCGCAATTTCTACATCAAAGTACTAAATAATCTGAGAGAGGTGTCATAGCTGGACCAGTCGACGTTCCCTCTACGAAATACTAGACTATGAAAGTCTGTCAGCAATTAGTAACAGAGTGGCAAGCTGTTAATTGCCGCGACGTCTCCTGACACAAGTATCCCGACCATTTTAAGTCGTATAATTTGTTGCCTTTGTCGCGTAAAAAATGCATAAAAAATGTATTTAAACTGGAAATAAAATTTAGACGGTCTCCGCTTTGTTTCGATTCAGTCTTTTTCACATGCAAAAAAATATTGTTATTCAAATGATATGGAATATAAAAGGAATTAATGTAAAATAGAAGAGAATAACGTAAACATAAAATAAAATGAAATGTTTCGATTGGGTATTCTTTAAATGTAGAACTCATATTATTACCAAAACAATACAAAATATAATATCAAAATACATTAATATAAATTACAGGAGAAGAAAGAAATGCAAACACAATTTAAAAAATAAGCACTGAGAATTCTGCATCAAAATGAGGTAAAGACAGAAGAAAATAATGAACGTAGTAAGTGCTGGTCTTATAATCTGAGAAACGAGGAGTATGGTACTGTAAAGACTATTTCAACTCCAAAATGAAGATATTTGTTTCATCCATATTATTTTATTTTTATTATATTATTTTTATTTAATACATATGGAATTGAATATTTGTGCTCATTATTTGATAATTTATCGACTACAGAGAAATTTAATAATGTGAAAATGAATATAATAAAAACACTGTAGCAATTTTTAGCATCGCCTCGGAGTCGCCACTCGAATGCAAAGAATTAATACCATCGAGAAGAACAAGTTTTATGCATTATTGTCCTTTTGATTTCGTTGTAGAGCTCTGAAAAGTCCAGGAATTTATAAGGCTGCGGAGCCAGCCTTTCAGCCCTACGTTGCCGTTCTATGTACAGGTCTCTATTAAAGGCGCGTATATATGTATACATACAGTATACATATAATTATATAAAAAGATTATATAAAAAGGGAAACGACTCGAAGCTGCTCCGAAATGGATACAGAATTTGCGAGTACTCGCTCGAGGAATTCGCGCGATGAATTCTCGGAAGGATGCGCGCCTTAAAGCGCCATCTATCTACCGCCACGTGTCTAACACTAAAATTGTTTATGAACAATTTACCGACTCAAGTAAGATCTGTGTACATCGGTATATAGCGCATTTATCTCGTTTGCAATATTTAATACTTTGATATACGATTAAGTTCTCCGAGGTAAATATTTCTAATGCTTAAAAATCTTCGTCTTTCGAGAGTCAAAATAGAGAGTTTAAATAGGTTAGAAGCAATATGAGTTATTATAGAACGCTGCTATGATTGTCATGAAAAAGTATATGGTCAGGTTCGATGTTATATACAATGGAATTGGTGGAAATCGTACATTACCTTTCGCTGATGTCTTAAAAATTTAAAGTTTAGTTACAGCAGCGTGAAGGTTCTCATAAAAACGATGCGAGCTCCGTTCCTCTGGCAACTTGTGTCCACATAGGTAGTTGTCTCCTCCGTCACACTCGATACAAACATACACCATGGTGTCTAGATCATAGTAGTTTACTCAAACCACTTTGAAATCTCACTTACACGATAATTAACACCTTTTTAATAGCTTAATAACCGAGGAGCACTAACCACCTCTTCCAGTTCCGGCATAGATCACGTGACACAATATCGATAGATCGATAATTTCGACCTCTTTCCCGTGAAACTGTCACGTGTCGAGTAAACCAAAATGGCGGAGTGTTGACGAAAGGGTATTTTGTGCTCCCAATAATAAAGTAATAAAAGTATTATTGACATTATGTCAGAGAAATATCAAAGTAGTTTTAGTTAACAGGTGTGTGTGTTGTGAACAAGTGTTCGTGAATGGTGCATCGATGCCATCTGATTCTGTGATTCCTTAATTTTCAAATCAGCGTCGAATAGTGTGCCAGGTCACCGGGGGTCTATAGCAATCTCCCGCGAAGCAGATCTACTTGTAAGTAGTCCCACAGCAACATTGCATTTTCTAAGCAAATGGTCAATCATACATACCGAATAGAGGTCGTACGAGACTCTCGTGCATTATAGAGACCTCCTGGTCGGTTCTTACCAAGTAGGTATCGTCTGTTCCGAGCAACTAGGCGCTAACTTCTACCGAATGCCTTCTCCAATATTCTATTAAAAGCGGTCGTGTTACGTCTCGAAATTTCTGCCGTATTTGCGGCCTGCTGCGTATTTTATTCGGGACGTTCGCGCGTTACAATGTAACTTACGGATCGTTCCATACCCGTCTCTGTGTAATAAAGCTTTAACATCGACAGATTTGTGTTAAGGCTTATTCGGTAATCCGTTGTATGCAGTGCGATCGGTGATTGCTTAACGACCTACAGTTACGTTGGGGTCGGTTTTGCGACGACTTTCGAACGTGAAATAGGCCCAAGTGCATTGTCGTACAATTGTTTCTCATGAATAGATGTTAATATTGAATATGGAGCAATAAACGTGTATAATTTATGACGAAGACGACAAGATTTTACATTAAAATATTCATAGTATACATATGGATTCCTGGGATCATTTAAAGCAACTTTCTTATTTACAAAAATTTTCTCCGAGGCATCGTTAACGACTTAATAATGAAAAACAGTGACCAATGAGAGAGGCGAGAGAACTGGGCTCGGCCGCCTCACGCCAGCAAAACTCACCTCTTATTGGTCAGTGTTTTTCGTTAATAACTCGCAAACCAAGCCGCAGATTGCATTTTCGCTAAGGAAAAAGTTGCTTCAAATGTCATGAGGAATCCCTCATTTCCCGATTGCGAATGATTTTTGGGTCACCCCGTATAACTCCAATTAACAAGATGAATATATTCGAGCATAAAGGAGTCAATCAGTAAAACTGTTCTTAATACTAAACTGTACTTAATATTTTCTATTTTATTTGTAATAAATTTCTTTTTTCATAAATACAATTACGATAAAAATGGTGGAAAGACGAAGTAAATTCAATCTTGTCATTCTGACACAACAACACATTTTTATTGTCAGTGACCGCTTCCAGATCGAAAATCGAAATTACTTCCACCAGACATCGAATAAACCATGGAATTACTATGGTATGCCATATTCGCGAATCGACCGAGCCCGAAAAACAGATGAAAACTCGGAAGACCTCGCGTCATTCTGAATGTTCCAGCGTCAAGCGACACGGCACTCGAGCGATAAGGACTGGGAACTTGAAAGCTTGTCTTGCCACGTCGCGTCCTTCATCGCTCGCGAAAGCGAATGTGTCCCACACCTAATAATTTCCCCGTGGCAACACTCTTAACTGCTTGACGTGGAACGAAACTTGCAAATTAAGTTGTTGCTCGCGCTCGCGAAAGGAGCCGCAGGGACCTGTACAATAGTTAATTCGCGATGGTACGGGGGCGTGGCTAATTTAAGTACGCTCGAATCTATGGGATTATTAGGAGAAACAGCCATTTGCCGCGGTCCCTGCTTTCCGCCCGACGACACGCGGGAACGCGCGTATAAACGGCGGGACCGGAGTCCGAATTGTTCCTTTATGCCTGTTTCGAGCGACATGCGTATAGAAACGAACCTCTATCCGGTGATTGTTCCATTCGCGCGACCCCGCTTCGGCCCCGCTTCGGCTCCAAGCCGCGCGATCCTGCTTTCCGCTTGTTCCGCGCGCGCACGAAAATTCTGTGCGAGCCCGCGCAAACGTAAACAATGAATCCTCCTCGCTACTTGAATAACCTCGTTACCAATACGAGCGCATAAAGGTCACGTCCACAGCGCCGGATAGGACGATAGGGCCCCTCTTGAAACTGCACCACCTCCGCTTCCGACCTGCTTCGCCTCTTCGCTCGATGTATTTACTTGTTCGAGCGCAGCGCGGCTAATTATATTACTCTTTGAAACTGCGCTCGCCGGTCTTTAGAATGTTGAACCGACCGGCTATATCTGCCAGGATTATGTTTCGTTACAGACGTCACTGTATATCGCGCTCTCCTTCACCGACTTTCAATGCATCCTTCGGAAACCACCGGACGATGCTGGATAGAGGTCCGTGGAGATCATCAGTTTGCTTTTCGTACGCCGCATAGGGAATAGCAAAAAGATTTACAACGAATTCATATGGGTTTCGTGGTTCTCGCTAGTTTCATCCTCGACGATGTTTACAATAATTCTGCTTTTTATTCAGCAATTTCTCAAAACTTTTGAAGGTATTTCTTGCTGACTTTCCCTTGTCCCTAATGTCGCAGCAATTTATTCTATTTAATTACCGATAATTAAGTAATTGAATTATATTATAATTCTTGTAATTCAGTTACGTAATTGAATTAAATTGTAATCGATACAATGTAATTTATACACGTAATTCAATTAAGTAATTTGTAACTTCGAGTTAATTCAATTATTAATTATTCTGATCGAGAGTGTAATTGAAATACAATGTAATTTAAATACAGTGCAATTGAATTACTTTGCAATTATAATTCCTTGAGTAATTCAATTGTAATTGTGCAAAACTCTGTGTAGACGTTCTGAGTCAAAATTAAACTAGACACCGTCTTAGGGAAGTTAAGGTACCGGTAAGAAACTCTGAAAAATCTCCTAGAAAATGCTGCGACACGTTCAAATTGAACACAGGGGCGAACGTAATTGGGAAAGTAACTTCGCGGTAGTTAGCTGAAAAGTAAACGAAGTGAGAAACGAGTTGCAATGTCTTGTATCGTGTAACTATTATGAGTTAGGTTGATCGCACAGCGATTGTGCTGTCGCTATATACATCAGAAATCCTCTGTACCATTCGTACTTCATTTTTAAAATACATCACCTCGTTGTTCATCTTAAAATCATTAGTGTGAACGAATCGAATCAAATCTAATGTACGCTTTTTAACCTATTGCGCTGGTACTTTTGTGAGAAGCAAGAAAATGAACAAATAACGAGGTATTACATGTTACAGTATTATATTACATGTTGCTAGATACTAACAATCTAGGCATTTCGACGCCGCGTTTCCATTAGCAGAAAATATTTGATAGAAATTCTTCGTTGAATGATTTTTTCGATAATCACTGACTCGGATACGGTAATTAGTAATTTCATGGTCCATGGTTTCACGGATCGCATCATTTGTCGAATCGTCGGAGCCGAACAGAATAAAACGTCATTATATTCGAAGCTGGAAAATTGTTCCTACTTATCCGGAACAATTTCCGGAAACGATCGCTTGAAAACGGACTCGGAGCTACTCCAGGAAATCGATTCTGTTCACGAATCTTATTATACCTCACTTTTAATTCCACTTCAATGGGAAACTTGTTGAACGCTGACGTGACAGTGCACACAGCGATCCCAATGAGCATGATCCGCAAACTGGCATCTCTGTCTCGCACATCATTCAAGCTGAAATCGACGGAGTCCCCGGGTAAAGGAATTACCTTTTACTCCGTCATCTTGTACGGGAAAAAGAAAACTGTAAGTGATGGCTCGAGTTCGAACCTTTCGAGATATTCCATTTCGATTGTCAAAGGTTGTCGCGGATTAAGCTTCTGTGATTTCGGCATGATCAGTTATCTCTTCTATTAAAAGCTTTTTCGCGCCTCTTTCGACTAGCAGATCTCGCGAGAAGATATTCTGTGCTTTTTAATCCGTTTATTATAGCTACGTTATCGGTGGATATACGCGTCGCAAATGTATAAGCGATTCGAAATTAACATGGTTGTAATGAAATCATGACGTACCTGGTTTGACGTGTATCTGTAACTTTATACTGCGTTTTCCGAGCAGCGACATTCTATACGGGTCTAAAACATTCGCTAATCGCTATGATGTTATGCAAATTTAGTTGGGGTTGTTTATCTATGGAAATTTGCCTCTGGTACGCGCTGGTATCATTATCACCGAGAGGTACTATCTATTTTCTATGAATTACAAATTGTTTTAGAATGTTCACGGTATGTTATTTCACAAAATAAATGATTAAAGACTTTAAAGAGTTTAAAAGAATTTATAGTTACTGTCATATTATTTTTCATATATATTTAGATTACTAAATGAGGTCGTAGATTTTTATCTGAATTCCGTTTTTTACAGTTCAAATGGTAACATTTTATTTTGCACAAAGTTCTCCAGCCTATTCATTATGTTCTACACTTTATATATACATATTCAATTTACATATTTTTCACTTTCTTGTGCGTAAATACCATATATAATTTACATAAAGATCCAATAATTATCAACAATTTATAATATTCGTCACACTGTTCATTACTCAAGTTAATCTTTTTGAAAAGATACTGCTTTCTACCGGTGTCTTCAGAGTAGGTAATGGCCAAATTAACAGGGTATATAGTCGCGGGACACAGCCTAAAACTAGAATGCGGTAACCGAAGCCGAAGCTTGTACGAAGAGGTTACAAGCACTCAAAAGGGATGATGATGAAGCTCGTATTCAGCCGGAATGGGCCACGTTGGCTGTTCTTTCCATCTGTCCAGATAATTATGATGAATTGTTGCCTCCGGCTGTGTTGAATGTTAGTTAACGCGGGGGCCGTAGTTCGCAAACTGACACATCGTCGGCGTGTTCAAGGCAATATTGGATTAAAATGCAATAAAACTCAATTACACGTTCATTAGGTGCGAATTATCGACGCTTTCGGCACGCGGCTCTCATTTCACTAGTTCGTAATCTACTTACTTCCGTGTGTCGCACTGGACAAAAAGCGAAATCACGATCGCGTGACGAGTCCCTTCTGTAAGAATATTTAACGGACGCTAATGACAAAGCATCGCTGATAAGAAATCACTAATTAGCAAATTTGTTTCTGTCACGGTCATTAATATATCCCCCTGTTCGAATCAAGCAGTCGGGAAAGAAATTCGATTAACATGTTTCTAAATTGTAAACAAAACTGTTTTGTTATCTGCATTTAAACAAAGTATTTTTTTAATTTACTCTCATTATATAGCATAGATTTTGTTATAAATGTCTCTAACGTACTTCTTGTACTGTGTAAACTTACCTTCCTCATCAAATTATCATTATACTGTGACTCCTTATTTTCGTCGTGAAAGTGTCATCAACAATTTGTGTGCCATCATTCGTCGCGTATGGCACCTTTTAACAATTTTCGGCACCCGAGCCGAAAACCAAAGAAGAAAAATGGCGGACACCGGCCGCACGACTCCCTAATGTTTCGGTTGTTGCTTTCATCGAGCGCCCGGTGCCGGTCCTCTATAAAATTGAAATAATAGTAAAGCCATTGTCGGTGACGTCGGAACGGTTCGATCCGGGAGTAGTACCGAGCCTGACAAATGCAGAGTTCGTAGCCGGCTATTTGTCAGCAGGCTTTTCGCGAGGGGAAGTTTGCGCGCTTGAAAAATTCCGGCCGAGGCTCGGTTCGTTTGTGACCGCGACACGGTAACGGGCATCTGCGATCGTCTATTATGCAACAGCCCGTTTGCATTATTTAGACCACACCTGGAGAGCCAGAAACGGCGAATACTCCTGTCGTCACAATTTAATGGCAGCGCGGCGGCCAGGGCCTCGACGGCCATGTTAAAGTAGACTGAGTAGTTTCCTCGGCACTGGCTACCGTACATCCCCTAAATTAGATATCATATTCATCGTGGCGTTTGTAAGCGTCACCGTAACGTAACCTAATAGCACGCGGCCGAATTCATTATTCCGTTTGCCCTCGGGAGAAAACGATTGCAGCTTTAGGATGACACAGAGAGTGAGGGAGAAGGAGAGAACACAAAATAGAGAAAGAGGGAGACCACGAGAGATAGAAAAAGAGGGAGGGTACGAGATAGAGAAAGAGAGGGGATGAGAGGAGCCTCCGGAAAACCGGATGGAAGAAATGAGACGAAAACAGGTTGAGGATTATGAGGATGGAAACGCGGCAGCAGCCCGCCGACCACGGCGATGCCTTATTTCAGACTAAATTCTGTCCGGGAAATCTTTGCATTTTTTCGTTCCCGGACAAAAATGTTAATCCACGGAGGACCTGGCCGCCTGCCAATGATTGCGAACGGTCCTATAGATGCCGCTTCTGGGAATTTACACACCTAGTAATTTTCCACCCGGTATGGATCAGCTCTCTCTCTCTCCCTCCCTCTTTCTCTCTGTGAAGAATTATTCTCCTCCCGCGATCGCTGCCCGATCGAAATTTGCGAGGTTATCGATTGGTTTAACGCCACGGCTGGCTACTGTATCACCCATATAATATAGAGGACTTTCCGTTCGATGCGAAAAATTCATATCTACGAAAGAATAGCGAATGAAGCACGATTGATTCGGAATAACGAAAGGGATACATGAACGCGGACTTCAATGTTCTTGTGTAATGAATGCAGCAAAGTAATTGACTTTTGGGAAATTTTTTAGAGGATACTATCGTTGATGTGGAAATCAATTTCTGGCGATGTATAGGTACGTTTTCTTTTCTTAATTGTATTCATTTCGTTGTTGTTTGGTTATTGCGGATTTTTGTGCGAAATAAAAATCGCCTGCATTAATTACAAGATACGAAAACAAATAAGGAATATTAAACTACAGCGAATGCAAATTAATTCAAATTAATTCGAATTGATTCGTATTGATATTAGCAAACAAATTCACCGAGTACATCTAATATTATTGCAAATCTAACGACGATCACACATAGATTATTATACTATAATTTACAACGATCTGAGTTTAAAATAACGAAATAATATTTTTAAATTCTTCGAATGTTTCCACTTTTCCGTATTCGATTTATTAATCTTCTGTCAGAAATGCATAAAATCCACTGGTATAAATATTTTCTTTTTATTATATTTCGTAGAATATGAAAATGCGGTTAGGTGACGTCTGAGATATTTCTGCTATTTCAATCTAGTTTTTAAATCCAGTGTATAGTGGTTCAGTGGATTGATCTCGGTGTATTATTTTATTGGTTGCATACGAGCCTCAACGTTTTAGATTGGAAACGTTGTAGGATTTCGATATTCGAAGTGCCGGCTGTACCGCAAGAAAACGTTAGAAATACAGGAACAATGTTAACATTATCCGCTTAGTATCTAAATAAACCCAGAACGGCTCGAACGATCTGCTCGAACGCTGTTCGAACTTTTTGAGTAAATTGGGTTTCAAGTTATCCATCAAACAGATTTAGGAAACGAGTTTTCGAAACTTGAGCTTCGGTCTCTACCGCGTTGGCACTAAATGGTTAGTAACTTCGTTATTTTAACGAATTCGAGCGCACAATTTTTGAAGTACATTTTTGAAATGTAACGCCATCAATATGTTCAGAGGACAACAGGACTTTTTGTAACCTGTCACAATCACAATTATTAATTTGACACATTCATCCGTTCCCGAATCAGCAATTTTTGAACGGTAATATAAGCTACGTATAAAAATTCGAGGATTATGGCATACACGAGAGAAACAATTTCGTAAATTTGGAAAACTAAAGGAAACATTAGGATATGAAATGAAAGGTTGGAAAAGAAACATCTGCGGGAGGTGTTTCCATTGTACGAGTGTCCGCATTTAATCATTTTTGTTAGAATTAAATGTATCTTCGTTCGCGTTGATAGGGAAGTGTCGTTTATTTAAACATTCGCCGCAAAAATTGTGACAAAAGCTTCGAGTTTCGCGTCGCGATGTAGATAGAGAGCGAGGGTGAAATTTCGCGGGATTCGCCGCGAGCCGATGCTCGGGAGCAATAATAAATAATGGGGAATTTAATTATTCCAACGAGACGAGCTTTTCGGCCGCCGAAACACCTGGAGAAACGAACAGTCACGGACAGCGTTATTAAATTTTTAATAGGAGACAGCCAGAGAAATAAAGCGAACTGCTTATTTGATTCTGTCTTACCGTGAATAATTTAGGGCTGGCTAAATCTACGTCGCGCATATTTTCCTGGGGGTCGTCCCGGGCTCAACGCGGACAACTACATCTTGCTTTGTGGAATACAGGTCTTAGGAACGCGAGGCAACCGTATATATTTCATTAAGTTGTGTGCTCGGTGAAAAACAGTTCGCGAGCGCAGTTCGCAAGTAGTCGCGGGGACAAATATCCTGGTCTACACAAATATTCTTTGCCGGAGCTGTTGTTTGTCAATTATTTGCCTCGCGTTCATTACACACGCTCCGCGCCGGAATTTCTATTGCAAAATTCACGAGGAAAATTACGTTACTGTAATTACCCCGCTTGCCAGCGAAATTATTCGCGATCAGACGTTACACGGTACGAAATCCTGCTCCCCAGTCCTTTGTGATCTCAGGTGAAAACATTAGTTGTAATATGATACCTTGCCCGCACGTGTTACGTTGCATAGGGTACTTTCAGCAATTACTTCAACGCTTTGCCGTAGTCATTTTCACGGCAGTTGAGGCGACCAGAATATTTTTAGGAATGTGCTGATTTACAAACGGTAACTCAGCATTTTTTGAAAGAGCAAGACATTTTACTGTTATTAATCAACAACCTTCTTTAATGTTCTACTACTGGCATGAAAAGTAAAAACAATATATTATCTACTCCAAGAAAATCTTCTCAACATAAGATAAGCTTACATTGTTTCAACGAAAATATCCATTTTATTTTCGTACAATTTTTCTGTTTTTCTTTTGCTTTTGTATTATTATTTTTTTGTTCTTATTATTCTTTCTATTTGTCGTATGCACTAAATAAAACCATATTGCAATACAAGCAACGTATTATATGCATCACTATAATATGTACTTTTAATTCGATAAGACCTATATTTTTAAAGCTTTTGTCTAAACAATGCTCAGTCCTATGGCGATTTCTTTTTCAAAAAATCTCTGGGAATACCTAAATGAACACTACGCTTGCCCGGAACAAGATCGCATTGATAATTTCTGTTCGCCGAGACAAAAAGCCGCGGTTTCCAACTATTCCGAAAGTAATTTGAAAGCCGAATTGTCAAGACGATGCTCAGCGGGATAAAACTTCGGCGTCGGCACGAAATTAATTACTTCCATAGCTAATCCGAAGATCTGATTAACCAAAAGGTCGTACGAGCTCGCAACTAATGCGGAGGACTCAAAGCACACGATGAAAGTACTAATTCAAACTTATCCGACGATCGGATAACATTCTGGAAACACGTACTTTCAGGCCGGGTTATGCAAGACGAGCGGAAGCCTGAATAGGATAGATAGAAATTTACCCAGCGCTCCCCGAAATCTATGACAAGGATCTAAACTCGCCTTTGTACGGGACGATGTTTGCGGACGCGTCGCCGACGAATATACCCGAATGCCATCGTCACGTAAGAACACTTGATTCGTCTGCCATCTACACATCGCGCCATGATAACTGCGATCAAAGATCCCCGGTGAACAGCTTCGACTATGTCTGCGATCCCTCGTACGTAATACCTTTGACGGGGTCACAGGAGCCCGAATTTTCTTTGCACCACGCGAACAAAGATCGGATTCCTGTCTAGCTTTGATAAAGCGGTGCAACGAAAATCGCGATGCGATTGAATTTTTTTTTTACTCGGTGTCCTCGTTTTAACGTTGTACGCGAGTGATGGAATTATTTTTTTTATTTGATCCTTTTGTTATCAAATTGTAGGAATAAAAATTAATGAAGACAGTGCGAGAAGGTTGGAAGGTATGCAACTTCTATTTCATTAATTAACTTTAATTTTATATTTTTGTATTTTTGACATTTTGTATTTTTTTTTATATAGGGTGGCGTGACTAATTGGCTTAAAACTTGATAATAGTTTCTATTGTACTTTTATTGAGTTAGACACAGTTTTTTAGTTCCTTTGAAATGATTTTTGTAAGTAATTTCAAATTCTGCAGAGACATTTTCATTTTAAAATTTTCACCTTTAAAATCGCTATTACTGTTACGTCACAATATTATCTACTCTTTTAAATATTAGTAACAAGATTTGTATGTTCGACATTTTGAAACAAATGCCGTACAAGTGTTGGTAACAAAAGCAATATAGTGGTTGCTACTACGTTTTGGTCATGGCACAGCAGTTGCGGAAAAATAGAAGTTACAGGAAGAAAAAAAACACAGATTTGAAGCGAAAGTTTGTTAACGATGATCAAGTTACAAGTGGCGGACGATCTAAATTCGTACTCCGCGATAGCTCTCATTTAACAACCAATATTTGCTTGGTCCGAATATTTTTTTCCATCTTTTTCAAGTTACAGCACGGGCGTAAACGTTACTTTATATTGCTTCGCAACGAACCTCCGTATATTTGATATTCTCGAACGAAGTGAAAACCAAATAAACTGTCGACGATTGTAAATATTTGTGCGAAAAAAATTGGCACACTTTTTTATAATATCGCGCAAATTTATTAAACGGAATGTTTCGTTGTTTCTTCTAAATTTGATGGTCATGTTAACTCCGGCTCGCCGGAGTCCATTTCAATTTGATAGAAAATTTTGAATGTAACCCGATATCTTTGAACTTTTTCACTTCTCTTTTTATTAATATATGTATTTTTCGAGCACATATTTCGATGAAATACTACAAATTCCAATATAAAATCTTCCAATCGGCGTATGTAGACACATATATCGCGGATCGCGATAACTTGCATTCAATATTTTACCACTGCTGAAGCATATCGTGGCGCGGGATTAAATTTTTTGTTGGTTCTGTGTACACTGCGCATTAATGTTTCTATTTCCTCTGTCATTCCCTGTTTTTCATCCCAGTCATTTTTACAACACTGGTACTAACTAATAATCGCGCCACTTAACGCGTTAACTACCGCATCGTTCGCACATACGGGTGTCACGAACATTTTACTAACTTTAAACACTAATTAATTTCAACAAACTGAATTTTACTAAGAACTTTAGAATGCGAAGAAGTTCAAATACCGTCCACAATGATAAATTCTAACTTTGTAGTTTCGATATCATTAATTAAATTACTTCAATTTTGTGAAAATATGTATACACATGTTTCACTTATTTTTAAGACTCTTATAAAAATTCAAACATTACGATACTGTGAGAAATTTTCATGTGCTTTCAACAGGTAAATGTAACTATATAACTATAGTAATATATAGTAATGTAACTATAACTCAACTTAAATGTAAAATGTAAAAACAGTCTATTTGCCATATTTATCGAAGTTTCTCGGCCACCTAATATCCTTTTGTTCATAAATCGTTCCATTATTTTCGACAGATTTCTTGTTTCACTTACACGATGGACGATATCTGCAGAACAAAAACCACGTTTTACGCGTTTATATCGCAATCACGTGCCTCTTTATATAGGCATAGGCTCACCAGTTGAAACAAATGACAAACGTGACCGATTGTATTCCACACCGATAGATAGTAATGTCACGATTTTCTAATACCGTAGTATATTTCACATTAGGCACGTATTCCATATTAGGGCAGCTCATGGTATCGCGTATTTCGTGGAAAATTTCCGAGAATTCAGCCCTCGATTGATGAAAGTCCGATGTTCTTCGCAATGAAATTTCGGACTGATTCTATTCACATATCACATATAACATATCACTGCATACCAATTTAAAATCGCTGTTCAATAGCCAATTCTCGGTTGTTCCATTTTCTATTTCCTACCTCATGCAGAACTAACAAGAATTTAGACCACTTTCTATGAAAGCTTTACACTCTTTGTACCTTAATTTCCAATTCTCTTCAATGCCCTACTCTCTGCTGTTTCATTCTCGATTTCCTATTCCACATAAAACTGAAAAGGGTTTCGATCTCCATTTATAAAAGCTTCATATCCTTCGCAATCGAATTTCCAACTTACTTTGTTCACATATCACGCTGTACCAATTGCAAATCGCTGTTCAATACTCTACTCTCCGTTTCATTTTCAATTTCCTATTCCCCATAAAAATAGAAAGGGTTCCATGCTTTACCCGCAAATTTAATTTCGAATATATTTCGCTCGCGCAAAGCGACACACGGTTTTAAGATCACCGGACTCTGTTCGGCTCTCTGCTGTTCCGTTCGCTCTTTCTTACTTTTAATTTCCTATTCTCCGCTTCCACAGTTATTTCACACTTCGCATTTGCACCCTCCACGACCTGTCGCGTAGCGTATAAAACTCAAATACCTGAAATGTTCAATTCACAGAATATTGCGTCGTAACGTGTTAACAGAGGAACGTAGATTTTCATGTTGTCCAGAATTTTTGCTAAATTTACTAATTTGTTGTTAAAGCTGGTAGTAAAAATGTGTCTCAAATTTCGATACATTTTTTCAAATCATCGCCATTGGTGACATATTTATGCTTTTAGTTTCATTTTTACAGATGATATTTAGTACTATAGTTTTTTGGAAATATTGGCAATTTGCACCAATTTGTTCATTTAAACGTTTATCACTCCATATACTAAAATTAAGAATAAAGTTCCATTTAATTTTACTATTTTTACCATATACATTTGACTTTATTAACGATTTAATATACATTTCAACATTCAGCTGTATAGCAATTTTAAAATATATTTTAAAGTGTGACGTTACTAATATTTTAACGAACATTCTAACACTGAACTTTCATCGACATTACATAAATATTTAATTTTTAAATCAGCGTTCCTTAAAATGCTTAAAATAATGTCACACATAACATCTTAGGCTACTACATGCACCCTTAATACTCGCCACAATTTTTCAGGCATTTCCACTGATTCGATGAAACAATGTTTCGAGCAAAAGTTAAGGAATATTTAGACAACAAATTACAACAGCGAATACTGTCAGCAAAAATTTTATTTCATAAATAATTGAAATCGCTTTAGTTTTTTGAAACAAATTTATATATCAATCGTCTGCCAATCGATGTACCTTTGCGTTCTTTAGACAAGGTATTAGGTAAGCTAACAGAAAATTATTTGGCTTAAAAGCTACGAGTTTTACCCCGGATGCCCATATACGCGACACACTCTGCCACGGCGCCATTCTTCCGTGCCTCGGTTCCCCATTTATCGCGTGATGTACAACGCGTATTTGCATGAATGAAACTTTAACATCGTCGAATCGAGTGGCCGGGACTCTAAAAGATCGCCCGCCTAACTGCCGTCGCAGAATCCGGATCGCAGGAAGCATTTCCTACCGACTGACAAATATTTTTCCTGGCGTCTCGATTAAACGCTACATCTCCGGCGGCAGGGACGACCCTCTGCCAGCCTGACCTCCGCTTCCAGCCGAGGGTGCCTCTGTTTTCGCGAAGAAAACGACGGAAACGAATCTACGCTCATTCAAAGCCCTCACACTCCGGCCTCGGAGCCAGCTCCATGCGCCTTCTGTCTACTTTTCCTTCGAACGTTTGCCTCGCAGGATGTCACGTCAAATAAAATGCGCAATTAAACTTTAAATCGAAATCTCCGAGGGCTAACGGAAGAAAGGTAGCCCGAGAATCGTGACCCGGCGTACCCGGCGTGCTCGGCGTGCCCGCCACCGGGCTAGGGTAACTTCGCATTTTCTGTACCGTCGACGCGAACTCCGTCGGGTGTAGTTACGTCGTTAGAGCCCGGTTTCGTAACTGAAAGGAACTCGCGTCGGCACAACGGACGCCAGAACCGGGCAGCTACGCCGGAAACGACGACGCGAACGGGCACCCGTGCGAAATCCTGCTCGGAGCACTCCCGACGTGTAAGCTCCGCGCTGCTCGCGGTAGACAGTCGACCAGGAACCGAGAAAAACGGACTGAAAAACGATTTTTCAATTTTTACGGTGTAGGCTAGTCGAGTCGGTTACGACGAAATGGCCAACTGTTGTGCTTTTGGTTTGTTTTCGGATAGTACAAGAGGTTAGAAATGAATTTTTGCGATAACGACTGCGGATTTTATGCATTTACGACAAGATCGAGTAGTTGCAATTTCAAATGGTAAAAATATTAAAAGAATTTTGAAGTGTTATTGAGTTATTGCTAATCTAATCAGAATTATTAAAGAAAGGAAGAACGATATATTTTACTCCTATTTCTTGCAATTGATGCAGACAATTTCTATTTTCCATAAAAATCCGGTGTCTAGTGATTATCAGCCAATGTAACATCCTTTGTCAGGGGACATCGAGTGCATTTAATTATGAAATTATTGCCTTTATTTATGAAAGTATCGTCTTTAACCCTGACACTGAAACGACCCTCATTTTATTTTTCGAAGAAGCGGAATTCACAATTAATTGAATATACTTAAAAGTGAGCTATTGAGTTCTAACAAAGAAAACAATGTTTTAAAATGTTCAAGATATATTTGGGTCTTGATAGTATTGCTAGTTATTGAGCGACAATTGTTTAAAAATTGTACGACGTACATCCTTCGCATAGGAAGTGGGACAATGGGGGGTTAGTTTAGAAAATATTACGTTTACTTGAAAAACTCCAACGAGTGAAAAATGATTCATAACTTGAAATCGCCGAGTGATCTTTTCCACGTGGATTCGTTGTTTGGCACTGTGCGTCGCGAAGCACAGCGTCTACCCTCTTCCCTTGTATAGGGGCGTCGACTTTGTTCCAGCCTCCGGGCCATATAACAACGGTATCGTCGACGCTATTGGGCTGACACGACAAACAGTAGATCGCATTCTCTTCTCGATAATCGCCCGGACAAAGTGCACGCATTCGACTGCATCGCGGATGCGATAATCGGCCATCACCGGGTCCGCGATACGCAGACCCGAGCAGTGTGCAGCACCCCGTGATTGAGGCCTAGCTCGCGATCGATACCCGATGCCCAACCACCTCAAAAATTAGGTGTCTCAGAGTTAATTGACGCGTGAGCTCTGTCGGCCACTGTGGTCGGGCATTTTTCCATGGAATCGGGAAATGGAACCCTCTGTTCGACGGGTATTTTCAGTTCGCTGAACTCCCGGCCGGAAAAGACCCTACGCGACTTTCAGGAAAACTGTGTCGCCTGCTCGACCCTTTTCTGACAAACTTGCTATTTTTAGAAGTTCCATGTTAGTTGTTACCCTCATAAATTAATGTAATTATTATTAGAAGAAATATCTCCATTTTTGCACATGGAAATAGTCACTCGTACATGAATCACGGAATTGTTTACTCAGATTTGAAAATTTAGTTTTACGGTAATTTATTACAATTTCGTAATTTTATTAATATTCACAAGACGTCGGAATGTTGAGAAAGTAATTGAGAATGTAAACTTTACAATTTTTATTCCATGAATATTTAAAAATATCCCGTAAATACTCTTCCACATTTATGTAATGTTCAATAATTTCTTTTCACGACTGATACTTTGTTGCAATCAATTTTTATTTTTCTTAAAGTTCTCGTTTCCTTAACGAACTCGAGCACCCCCGTAAGTCTCCCCCAATTCCTTGTCCAACGTAATGGATATGCATATTTTAGTCATTATTGCTTAAAATGTACAGCGCATAATGTTCTGTTGTTAAAGAACCGAAAGTTCGAGCGAAATTGTGCCGAGATCTTGATTAATATCGTGGTATTTTATTCATTACTTTGCGGTAACAGAGAGCCTGCCTATAAAAGTTGCATCTGAGCTTTCAGGGCACTCTCTGAGGACAAAGAGCAAGCCATTTTTGTCAACTTGCGTTAAAGTTACTTAACCCTAGAAAAATTTCAGTCCCGCGGCCCGAGTACAATTTACAATATTAAACGGTATATTGGACGACGCGGGCGAAGATATAAACTTTCTTCCACCGAACAAGTCCGTTTTATTTCTGGGAAAGTAATAAATTATCCGAAAGTTCCGAAGCTTTTTCAGAGCGTGCTGCGTTATTTAGATCGAATTACATTCAGCCGAACATTTCCAAGCACACGATTATATTAAATTAATCGAGCGAAACTGCGTAAATCCAATTATTCTTTCATCTGAATATTTTGACCAAAGCATAAATATTGAACAGTTCTCTACGTTCGGTAGTAGCAATACAACTTTTTAACAGCGCGTAATTGAGTTTAGTGTTAAATTTCGTTCAACGCGTTATGTTCCAGTGAATCATTTAATTCGATATTTCCAGAAGAAAAAGTATTTGTTAAGCATTAAATCTGCATTCTTCACTGCCGAATCAAATCCGATTACGCTCGGCAAAATTTATTGATCGATCCAACAATGATTACGTTTGACGAAATTCATCAATCAAATCAAATCTGATTACGCGATGACAAATTCCTGATTTCTCCTCTCTGCTTTGAACGACCCTCCAGAAAATTTCAATGTTTCGTCGTTATCCTTTGAAACAAATAACGCTCGATTTACTATTTACTGTATTTATTATTTAGTTAACTATTCGTATTACATATTAACATCGTCACCAATATCAGAAACTAATTCTGCAACATACCCGACAATAAAATAGGAGAATATTTTTAATAAATCGTTATATTTTTCTATAATTAATAATGATTTAACAAGATAGTAACGTTTTTTGATACATGAAATTCTTTTTAGTAATGTTTAGTACAAATAAATTACCTTCGCAAGATGTCAATTTAATTAGTACATAGGCTATGCAATAATAAATCACATCCACAGTAATTACAAATGGACCTTATATGTGAGATCTTTATGCAAAATAAGAATTACTTACGAGAAACTGATAACAATAAAATCTAACACATTGACAATCTGAATTGCATAAAAATCGTGATCTGCTTTCAAATGTCTGAATAATATTAATTTCCATGTTTCAATATCGTTCGTCATTTCTATCGTTCAGAAAAAGGCGGGAGATTGCTTGAAATCGAATCCGTGTTTACGAAAACGAAATTCTATTAAAGCATAATAACGGATTACGCACGGTATGCATTTCAATGGCTCGCGTGTGCTATATACGCAAGAATGTGCGATGCAGTCAATTTCCATCAAACGTCGCATATCGCAACGGCACATAGGCGATTGAGTAACAAACGCAATCAATTATTACACATGTAAACGTACGTGTTACGGGCCGCTGTGGAGCATTTGATGTAACAGGATTTCGCGGCCCGCCGAGCTAAATTCTTGCGAAAATTCACCGTCGTTCCATTCGATTAGAATACGTATACATGTATATATGTGCGCACGCATGCGTGTATATTTTTTTCATTAGTCCCGCAAATTTCCGTGTTTAATCAATATTCCATCAGCAACGGATTTGGCAAACATTACAATTCCACCGAAAACCTCATGAATTTTTGTCGGCTGTATTTTCACCATTTCCGGTCGGGGATTTCGCAGAATGCACGGTATTTGGCGGACAACTATTCTGAATACCCTGAAATCAAATTCATGCCCGAGCCACAATTCATGCGCGTAGTTTTTCATTATTATCGTTGGGCATTCACTAGTGGAATTTGATTATTAAATCAGGTTCAGCCGGCGACAGATCTGTGGCAAAAATTCACACCCGTCGCTCGAATATATTTCGGTAACCCCCTTGAGCTTTCCCGAACGTGCAAATTTCCCGAATTTTTTTAGTTCGGGATCCGCTTGCGGCCGAATGCACAATAAATGGCACAATATCGTTTTGAATATTTTGTAATTTTCGGGACCTTCCGTTGTTGCGCGCTCGACGATTCGATCTGATTATTAAATTAATCGGATCACGTCGAGATTTGCACTCGGGATAAACGCTCCTCGTTTTCCTGCGACATTTTAGAAATAGTTGTCCAAAGTTGTTAAAAGAAATGCCAATAAATTATTTTCAATCTGCTGAGACTGTTTTAAGGTAATTACGAATATCCCATTTGATTTCTATTTCTTGCAATTTGTATAGTTATGTTATGGATCTTGTCGAAAGAGAAGCAATTTATTTCGATTATTTCCTTACATAATAAATATCCACTTCGTACATTTATATATAATTCTATTCCTAAAACATTGAATAACGTAACAAAATATAAATAATCTGACATATTAAATAAATAATTATTAAATAACGTCGCAAAATGACTATAATATGACTGTAATATATTCTGATATATATATTCTAATATAGACTGTAATATGACTATAATGACTGTGATATATTCAATTAAATAATTACGAAATAACGTTACTGGCGATAAATCGTTTCCAAAATATTCAGTCAAAGAATTATTAAATAACGTCACAAAGCAACGAATTTCGTGTAATTCTTGTCTCAATTTTTGTGAATTGCGAAGTATCATGTTTCGTTAGCTCGGCTGAAATGCAAATACATTCGAGTAAGAAAATATTTGAATGGAGCCATTGTTCCAGCACGATGGTTGAATAGGTATTTTATTACCCAAAAGGAAAGAAATAGGGAAACGCCGGAGAGAAAATAGAGAAATAATTTGCACGTGAAAGCCACAAACCAGGGGACGCGTGAACAAATAGAAGTATAGGAAACGGCGAAGGTCCCGAGATACGTGCTCGTACATGCGCTCGGTAGCAAGTTGAAAGGGTAATAACTTGCTAATAAGTTGTAGTCACAGTTACCACATGTATACAGAGTGGCGCTTTACTCGCGATCCCCTATTATCTACTGTTCAAAGTTTGGCTAATGCCATCATTTCAACATGACATCTTTGTCACACGGTTGTAAACTAAGCGTTTGCCATTATTTTATGATTTCGTCCTATCAATTAAATTTATGTTCACAAGTCACCTTAATAGATTTATATTTTTGTAACATAGTCTTGTACCTGGATCCATCTTGCGTCTCGTGAAATACTTGAAATCTCGGACACAATTTGTGTAGTCATTTGAACGAAATTTGCAAAAGTTGATTAAATATAATGAATTTTAATCACCCGCGATGTTGTGTCAATGTCGACGGACTTTTTAAACATCACTCGTTAAAAATCAGAATAAACGTCTCATTGATACCTTTGCAAACTAGCATAAAACAGCTGCTTTTATAGCCCCGTAAATCTAGCGTTAATGCCAGTCACTGTACGCGTTGAACAGCGTTATGGCAAAGATTGGAGGCGTTGCAGAAACGCGGCGTAACTACCAAAAAGAAAAGCTGGCCGGAAATTCAAGCACGGCCGGGGGTATAGCGCGAAAATAGATCTGGAGAACCTTATCTTCGCCGGGATACATAGGTGTACACGGTTCTATGGCCACGCAACAATGTGCCATTACGTATAATGGCAACGTACACAGGAATCTCTGACGGAGCATTAACTGGCCAACTGCGTAAACTCGGCCAGTTGTAAATATTTAAAATGACGATGAGGACGGTGCTTTTTGAAAACGCTCTATTATTGCCTCACGCCGATTGCAATCTCCACGGACCATTTGTGTACGCTGCACCAGCTATTGTTGTTCCTATGCAATTTCCCAGTTCCGTGCATTTTTAACAGCGACCAATACGGGCATTCTCGATTACAGGTCGGCCGCGTAGCGTCCACGGTTTTTGGCAGAAATACGGGGACACAGTGACACGTACTTATGACCTCGGCCCTCCCACCCTTCCCTTCTCTCTCCCTTCGCGCCGACCCCTTCCTCCCCCTTCCCGGCGGTTTCCATGCGAGCCTTGCGGCTGTAATTCCTCGTCGATTTTAATTAGAATCATTTTAGTGTATTTAATGCATGCGCGGACTCGGTCGCGTTAATTGAATTAATTATCTTGCCGGGCTTCAATCGCCGGCTGATAGGGCCGCGCTGGCCCACCGACGCGCGACGCCCTCGCAAAAAGAGGACGGCTCCCTTTCCGGTTGCGACAACACTTTTTCGCTCGTTCGCAATTCCTGGCGGAACGCTGGCTGCGCTCTGCGTTCCCGTCCGCTGGCTCCTTCCGCGTCGCAGCCCGATTTTTCGAAATTATTTTATTTACGAGCCGGGCGCTAAGATGGTCGCGCGACACCGAAGACCGCGCGTTCCGGGGAATTTTTGGTTGCCGTGGTATTGCCAACGTTGCTTTCACGGATGCGTCGATCCTCCAGATAAGGAAAAATAATGGACTCGCCGATATCTATTTCGCCACCGAGTCGCTACTATTTTCAACACGGTCCACGTGCCACGTGTGTATCGGTTTCGACTTCTGTTCTATAACTGTTAGTTTTCGATTCTGGGTTTCGGTCATGCGTTCCGGTTGCAGTTCTAGTCTACGAAATAAATACACTGCCTTTCCCTTAGGTATTAAAAGTACGGTGGGTATCGAGTAGAAATAACTTTCTGGAATTGATCAAAATTTTCTTCCACTTTCGAAACTGTTTAGAGAAGAAAAGGGAAGAAAGAATATTAAAGATGTATACGAAAAACGAGATGAAGAGGGTTATTGTAATATTTTAACGAGGAAACGTTTACTGAATAATGAGAATAATGATTTTTAGATTCTGTAAAGAACAATTTCATTTTCAACTCTTACTAGCAATAATTTTTTAAACAATTTGATACTGCTTGATAAGGGAGGAACAAGTGGCCTTTTTATGCCACTTTCTAATTATAATTATCGGCGACTGTGCGGCGTAGGTGCGTTCCTAGACCGAGCTTCCCTTTCTTGTTGCTTTTTCCGTTTGAGAGACTTTTAGCGCAAATTAGGCTCTCTTGGGACAGTGGACTCGCGTCGAAGAGGGAATCGCGTCGGAAAAGTCACCGTAAATAACAACCCATCGATCATGCAGAATTTATCGGACAGACGTGGGAAAGGGACGGTCCGGTATTCTGTTTATGCGAGGTTTGGACGGCCGCGCCCCAATGAACGTCTACCGTTACGTAGTTAGGGCGTACTTGTATAATGGTAACATGGACGAAAAATCACGATAACGAGCCTCGTTTTCGGAGTCGCGCACCAACGACGACTACCCGGTGAAAAATGGCCGCACACGCGGCACAGCGCGCGTCGCGTTGAGCGATCGCTGAAAATCGATCGCATCCATAACGAGGAATGCGTTGCTTGCCAGCCTGGCAAGTATTGTGCACGCGCTCCTTCCGGCGTGCATTCTACGCGGCCGTCCGATTATACTGGCAACCTGTTCAATATGTTTTATCATTTTTATCCTTCTGCGTCGGAACTGACCCGCTCCCTTATGCTCGCGGCCAGAAATGTAAATTCTGGTTTA
Organism: Augochlorella aurata; assembly: GCA_028455555.1. Taxonomy (NCBI): domain Eukaryota; kingdom Metazoa; phylum Arthropoda; class Insecta; order Hymenoptera; family Halictidae; genus Augochlorella; species Augochlorella aurata. Next base: position 7,714,993 of record CM052153.1, on the reverse strand, counting down.
CTACCCTCAGGAATTCTAGAGTTCGAGTCATCGAGGTAAACTATTTTGTTGGGTGAATATGTATGGTGCGCGGTGCATCGATTGGTCGTCGCTAGATTTTATGCATTTATGACGAACCTGAATGGGACAAGCACGAACCTGCAGCGACTTTAGGCGAATTCGAGGATTCCGTTACGAAATTGTCAATTTATTGGAATTATCGAGAGAACTGTGACCTTTTTATCTAGCTTATGTTTCTTGCAATCGATGCCGATTTTTACGTTCGTTTTTATTTTATTATACATGGCCGGCGAGTTTTACACTTTCGCGACGGATATGAATATGATAAGCGCGAAGCTGTAATGATGTTGAATGGATTTGAGGATATTGTTGCGGAATGTAGCGTAATGAATTCGGCGAAACAATTTATTGTTCCACCACTTTATAACTAAAGAACTTATTTATCGTGACTTAAATATTTGATCAATTCTCATTACGATATTATATTTTTCAATATTCAAGTTAACTATTTTTTGTACAAACCTAAGAAAGATCGAATTATCTAACTTTGCGACCTTATAAATAATTATAGCATCGCTCCATGTCAATTTCCATCTAACTGTATCAAAAGTATGAACGTTAGGAGATCGACGGAGCAGAGAACAAGAAACAAATTGAAGTGTCCACTAGCTCGGATGATTTTGTTTAACGAAGTTTCATGGAAATGCACGAAAATGACGGATTATGCAGTCCCATCGATATTACTTTGAAAATATTCGCTTCCTTTCGCGACCACAGCCCGATTCTATCCATGAAAAAATCTCCAATTTGGGGGTCAATATATTCTTGCCTAGCATATTTCACCTCGTGCCATGCACGAGAACTTTTTTTTCGACCAAAAACTGCGGGATGTAATCGAACTTGCTGGTAGCTCGGATGGAACAACGTTTGGCGGATGCGGAGGATGTGACAACGTCTCTGGTTTTATTTTCGCCAACTCTTTCACCGCGAATTTTGCGGCGTGCGCGGTAAATTGTTGATGCGGTATAAAATTATTCACCGTCGGTTTTATCAAATGAAACCAGATCAAATGGACGCGGCTGTCGGGCAAAATATTTAACCGAATGTTATGTAACATAAGAGCCGGCCGACTATGAAATTTACAATCGAAAAACTGTGGTAACATTGATGCGGTAAAATGAAATCGGCTCGCGTCCGCGCGGACATTTTTATGGATTTATTTGTCGAACATTTTTCATTTAGTCCATTTGTTCGTTTCTTTGTTGTTTAAAATGATTACTTTAATTAGCAGCGTTATCGCCGAACCTCGGCGCGAGAATGTGAATATTTTTTGGCATATGTAATGATAATTTATTAAACGAATTAATATTTAGAGCTCGACATCGTCGGTACACGATTTTTTCTGAATTAAATGTGTTAATGTCTTTTTAATTGCTTGTCAAATGCAAACAGTTTTTCTTCGCTCCGTTTATTTATTCCCATAAATCGCCACTTCGACAAATACAACTACTCAGACAGGATATTCCATCACGCTGAGCCTACTATTCAAATTGGACCAACCCCGATTGTTAATCCGAGCCTTCGTGCTACCGAAGCTGTAAATGGCACTTTAGATCGATTTCCTAGAGTTAATTTATTAAACAGATTTCCATTTGGGCAACACAATCCGGGTTGCAAATTTCTCTGTCTGAATAGTCAAAATCGCCGCAGCAGTTGAACAATAGGTCTCGTCCAGGCATTTGTCGTTATCCAACCCATTCGCAAAATACGTTCGAATTGCTCGTGATTAGCAACAATAACGTTGCTTCGTTTGGAACAATTTTCCGTCACGGTCGATCGAAAAATTCGTGTAATTTCAAAAGCTTTAAACGGCATTTAGCAACGGGAGGAAAGAAGGGCAACTGATTTAACCAAGCAGAACGACCACAATTCTTCTTCTCTTAATTCTTATAAAACATGGCACGGCTGACGCTTAACGCTGCTTCCCCGTTTATTTACGAGACATAAAGATTACACATGAGAAGTATAAAATATGAGGACGCTCCGTTTCGCCGAAGAGAAATTTCTCTTCAGCAATTCCCGCGAGCAAATGGTGCCGGAAATGTGCAATTAAAAGTCCGTGTTTTATCAACGAAAACGACCGAATTCGGCGCGCGTGTTGACGCAGTTGCGACTTTTACAATGAATGAAACACCAAATTGGTTCGGCAGGTTTTATGGAACGCGTCGGGACGACGTGCATCAAATATTCTAATTTCAGATTATAGACAATTCCGCGGATACATTTACGCAAATTTGTTCGATGAAGTTTCGTTAGCAAGCATAGCAAAATTAAAAAAAGAGTAGACTATCGTCTAAAAAAATTCAGGTCGTTTAGTCGAGTTCCGAAAAGGCTATACCGCTTTAAAAGGTGTTGACTCAGTTTTGCTTCTCGCTGCAATAACAGTGGCATCGTAACTTTCTAGAAAGCTTGTCGCACAATGTTTATACAGTACGTCGTATCTGATGGAATAGTGTCGATGCTGTTCCGAGAAGTAAGTCGAAAATAAACAATAAATATTTTCGTGTCCGACTCTGTTCCCGGGGAAGTCGAGATTGAATTTCGGCCGAAACGCGTGCTCCGAAGTACAGTTATCGATATTTCAAAGGCGCGATGACGTTCTCGATTTCATTTCTCGTTTGCCATTGTTCGAATGAAGCTCTCGTTAGTGCGAACCTAGAAACGAAGCTAGTTACGAAAATGTTTCATTATACCTTTGCGGCTCAATTCCATTGATACACTATCCATGACCTGGAAAGGTAACACGATTCTCGCGCGTGTGCGTTTCTTTCTATTCAAACGGTTGTTACATTTGCGGTTCTGTGATAATCGAACCATGCAGAAGTATGGAAAAATATGCGAAAATATGCGGAGATGTAAAGAATGCAGTATCAGATGACTTGTTCCGAGTCTGATGCAACAGTTCAACCAAAGATTCTTGAAGTTATCACGTAAAACAATGTTCCTGAAACACGGCGATTATGCAGTTGAAAAAGATATAATTTTATGTATATCTGCAAGATTACTATTCTACACATAAATTATACGTAATCTAATGTACCATCCAGCAACAAATTCTCTCAGTTATTATTTAAACCAATTAATATCATGCAACACGGTAAAATAAAATTTGTACAATTTTAAAAATTCCACTTATGACATCGAACAACTAAATTATTTGGATTCCACCTGAAAATAAAAAATGGTCAAAGGCGCCATTCGCTGATTACTCGAATCCGGTGCGTCCTGAGCAAGTGTCGCAATAATCGTGCAATGTTATGTCCGCCGATCTAAAACAGGTCTTCGAAATGACCCTCCGGAAGAGGTAGTTAGCACAGAGACTAAAGGTTTCGAGCAAGATACTCGATAGTAGAGATCGTTACGCTATAATTAGTTTAATTACCCCTTCGGCTATTGGCCTGGCCGTGGAATGAATAATCGTTCAATTACTCAAACAATAATCCCGCGCACCAGTGATCAATAACGCGACCAGGATATAGGGTTTACGGTTTATAATATCTCTAGTACAAAACCATATAAAGCGTTGTGTGCATAGTATGTAACTGCCGTGGACCCGGTAGAGAATAATCACAATTATTAACTCTGGCCATTGTCATTTACGGGGTGTGGGCTATTAAGTTTTATTATCCGGTGGAGACCACGGATCGGTGTGCTCGCGAGAGAGGCGAGCAATAAACAGAAGTGGACAGTGTCTCGAGCGGAAGTAAAGCAAGCCGACGTTCGACCATTAAGGCGCGTTTCCACTGCGTCGGTTTTCGCCGATCGGCGTTGTCGCGCAGCTTCGCTAACCCATTGAGCTGATCCTGGTGAAATTCTCAAACGTCACGTGACTTCCTCCGTGACGTCACGAGTGGTAGTTGAGCAGAGTAGGGGTTGCCAGGGATACTCTCTCGATTGTGATTGGTCACGCCGCGTCGGTAGACTAGCCGCCATCTACCCCTACTCTGCTGAATTACTCATCCACAGATAGAGCAAGGTCATATTAGAAAAAATGCACGGCAACGGTGGTCGACATACACCGATCGGGAAGAGGAGTAGGCAAGGACAAACAAGTTTCAAATGTTCAGTGTCTCTCCAGTATCACTTGAGCAGAGTACAGTTCCGCTCGAGAAGTCGAACGCTGTGCCGATTCGTTTTCCACCTGGTGTCGGCAAATATCAAACGAAATCGTGGCAGATGGAGAAGAATCTTCAGCCGAGTCCTCCGCACGACGCACAGTCTCGGTCCTACAGGAGAATTTGGGACACGAATAACGAGTCTCCATATTCTCTCTAAAAATACTGCTACCTCATACGAACGATTTATTCTACTGAATACACATTTAATTTTCACAAATAAATAATTAATTCAATTCAGAAAAAAGAATTTAACACGTCTTATTACATGAATATAAAGACAATGATGTCCGAAATCGAACCAAAGGCACGGTAATTGGCTATTCCACAGAACTCAATTTATTATTAATTGTTCTGTTTAACATCGACCCATGCCAAAAAGATGCCTTCAACGCGGAAGCGTCGATCGGCGCATGCCAAGGCAGTGGAAACGCGGCTTTAGATAGCAGAAGTCCGTATCAATAATTAATGCACGGTAACGACTGTGTCTTGCGGCTCAAGAGGCCGGGACCTCGCCGTCCCCGCGTCGCAGGGACAACTAACGCTGCTCGTGTAAGGGGCCGGGAAAAAATGAAGTAAGAAGAAGAGCAGGAAGAAGAGGAACGGCCAGAAGAAGAGAGGAGAAGCTTGAACAAACAAAGCGCACAGACCGTGCAGCTACTTATCTCGACGCAGCTCTGCAGAAACAAGAAAGGCCCGACTCGACAGCTCGGCAATGACCCAGCTTTATGAATGCACGAGGAAAAGTGCGCTCGGCGCTCGCCGCCGCGCCGCGCCGACTGGCACCGAATTTCTCGCATCTTCCGGCTCTCGTTCCGCCGGACTTGGCTACTTTCCATTCCCTCGAATATCCGTTTTCTTTGTCGCAGATGTTCCTAATTTTCGTACGGCGACGAAAAAGGACGCGCCCGGGAAGCGTTGAGACGGAATATCGTCGCCTGGCGCAGTTGCCCTCTCGTCCGCGTGCCTACATCAACCGATCGCGCCTTTCGCGTCTCTGACTTGTAACCCAGGTGTCCCATTTCAAATTCCGCAAATACTTCCGCGATTGATCCTTTAACGTCTCCAGGAGGAGAACCGCGAGGCACCGGTCAAATTGGACTTCCTGAACTTTTCACCCCTTTGATCTCCTGAACGAGTGCAGGCCAGAGTTGTCTGATATTAAGACCTCTCCCAATATGAGACCCTAACTTATTTCCAGCATAGATTCCAGTGTCGCGTCCACGCTTTTTTCCTTTGCATTAACTCGTATATTTCGTTGCTTAGTATGATGGCATCCGGAAAATCATAATTGTTAAATACGTTGCGAAATGTGTTCGAGGAAGGTCGATTGCGTTACGGATATCTTATAAATGCGGAGTGTATATTATTAGTTGTCTATTAGCCGCCGCAATTCAAAAATCCAAAATTATAAACTTTAAAATCTAAAGTTTTTATTTTAAACTTACTTAAACCGAATTTACCATTATTATTATTTATTTGATCCATTTTTGGAACATTTGTGTCCTAACAAAAAGACAACGACGGGTACAAAAGATATATCCTATGGAATTTGATTGGTATAACGAGACGAATCGCGATGAAAAATTTCGGATTTTCATTTCATCAACTTCGGAAAATTATATCGTCGCACTGATAAATAACGCACGCAGAACGAAATGAAATGATTTACTATATATTTTAATATCCAACAAATGGAACGGCTGAATTCCCATCCCGAGTGTTAAATAATTTCATGCCGATTCCATTGAATAATGAAATTACTTTATTCCGTGGAAGTCTTACAATGGAAGACCATTAAGCCGATCTTAAAGTGCAACATCTGAAAACGGGGAATATCTGATTTATGGCACGTTCTTCCCTGGTTTAGTTCCCTTTCCGGCACAGAGATACTCCGCTGAATATGATACTGTTTACTATCACTTCTCAGCAGATTTTAAAAGCTGCAAGGTTGGAAGACTGTCTTTTGTTTGAGAAGTTTCGCGCTCGTCCAGCTCGGAACAAAAGAAGAGTTACAGAAGGGTTGCGCACGTTTTGGTTGTATATTATATATTATTCCGCGGCAAGATGAATTTCGCGGTTAACTGGCGTCGTTATTTTTCACCGAGATAACCGTTATTAACGATGCGATACATCTATGCGGGGCTTAATCTACTTTTAATTGCGCGCGATATTCTTTCGTTGGGTTACGAATGAAACTCTTAGCCGCGAGCCGCCATTTTCAACTCGGCCGGTTGTTATCAAAGCGGGGAACCCGATGCGTTGAAAATATCGCGGACTTTCAGCCAATTTAAACGTTACGGCCATAACTAGCGCTAGTCGTTCGTAACTTCTTGCGGTCTCGGAATACTTTAATGAAACGTACCACCTTTAACGCACTGTTAACGTCATTATAATTCTTTCCCCTTTCCTAAGAAAAATTCAAAGTTAAATGAACTATTGTCGTAATTGCCGCGCGAGAGTAATAAATTCTGTTCAATGCGAGACTCCTTATGCACTTAGGAGATCGTTAACTGCGACGGATATTTATAAGATGAAAACATGATTTGCAAGTATTTACCTAAAATATAGTTCTCTGCTATTTTCTTAATTTAATCTTTATCTAGAACAATTTACGGCGTATACGTAAGTGAAATAATATAATTTGTATCTTTTATGCATCGTGGTTACGAAACCTTGAGGATCTATGTAAATAAATATTAGAATCGCGGAAGGAAATTTAAATAAAAGAAACTATTTTATTATTAAAAACTACAAGTTTTTAATCATTTTTTGGTGAAGGATCAATAGCTCGGAAGTAGTCCGACGGTTTCGGGACCGAGATGTTAGTACGACTTCCTTGGGGAAGATAACGTCCCGAATATTAGAAGTCAAGAACGAGGTGATTATGCTCGGAGCGGAGCTAATTTTGTCTTGGCAGATAAGTAGCGTCTTACAAGTTAACAAATTCGCCGCGGTACTCGCAGCATAAGTAATCTTAATCCAGTTATTCTTAACTGTTCCCGTAGAGTCTGGAATTAACTGAGCCCGCAGCAAACCGCGTGAAAGGTACGGAAAATCGGGCAGTGTGTTAATTGAACGATACGTTTCGTGGCCGATCTTCTTGCAATCGATTTATTCGGTGGAACCGGCTGGCAAGCGCGCTGTCGATATCGAAATTCTTTGGCAAGTTATTATTTATAAGAGACGCTCGCGATTATGAAGGTCTCGCTCGAGAAGCCGAGAGGAGGAACTGATTTTTGTAAAGGCTGAAGGGTTATGGATTTTATTGGAAATGTGTCACTTAGATTCGAGACGAGTATACAAAGTGAGACGCTTAACGGTGTCATCTAGGCTAGCTCTATTCCCTCTTATCGTGCAAGAACACTGCTCGTACACCACGTTCGAGTGGTGCTCCAGCTGGCGACCATTTTTCAGAAAAGATGATGCTGGCTATGCTCATTCCAGGGGCAACTTCTGTCAGCGATATTATAATAGAAAGCCCTGTCCAAGCAGACGGTGGATTAGCTTTCGCTTTTATAAGTAAACCGACGATGACTGCGTCAAAATTTGGACCTTTAGAGGGGAGGTTTAATTAAATCTTTTACCACGAGTTTCAAGCTTTTGCATTTCAAAGAATCTTTGGAAGCTGAGAGCTTTTCAACCGATCTTTTCCAGTTTACAACTCCTGTTTTACTCGAGTTTTCTCATTCGTTTTTCAATATCTTTTTACTAATACGTTTTTCAATATCAAAAGCTTCATTTTTGCGCTCTTCGGTTGAAATTGTGGTGTTTCTCAAGGACGGTTTTTTGCTTTTTATTATTTTTTACACTTATCAAGCATGTTCTATCCAGATGCCTTCGCAATATTTTTTAGCACTTTATCATAAATAACGTCCACGGTATTAATTGGTCGTCGAAGTTGAACGAACAGAAAATGCAAACAATAGAAATGCAATGTTACGCATGCTTATTTAACAAAAATGCCATAGAAATGTCAATGTTTCATGAGGACAATGTGCACCATGTTTGTACAAACTAATTGGAGCCGCGAGGCCATGTTTGACCAAGATCGGATGATTAACGGCAACGCCGGAGCCATCGCGGAGCGAAGCATAAATAAGAACTCGCAACGAGTCGAAATTCCACTATTCACACCGTGTTTGAAAATGTTGAACGTTCCAGTTCGCGGGACCGTTCGAACTGGTCGAGGAAAGAACGGCCGGCGATTTATGACACGCCGAACTGCGTGCTCTCGAACATTGTTTAATTTTCCGTTCCGCTGTTATTACACGAACGAGTTCGACGAGTGGTAACGTAATTATCATCATAATGCCGTACCGTTAATGTCGGAAATGAATTTTCTACCCGTAATCGCCGTCATTAAAACGTCGCGGCGATGAATTGCGACCCGCGAAATATTCGGATCGAATCGAATCCCCAATACTCCTCGTGCTTCACGACGGCTGAGCGAATTCGATTTCGCATTAATCTGGAATTTCAGCACGTTGCGAACGGCGAAACTCGGAAAACAGTGGACAAAAATCGATGGATTGCTTTCCGATTTTCAACAAATTGTTTAACGGCATCGTCAATCGATGTCCAAATTTTTGATTGGTAATCCGAAAAAATTCTTTCAGTGCGAATGATTGAATACGGAGAATTTCAACAAAAACAAGTATCATTGTAGTTTATAATTAAGTGGTTTTCTCTTCGTTTCAGTTAACGCTGAAGCTATCGCGATGCTCAAAGTAACTCGATTCGTATCGAATATATCGTGTGAATAAATTTGTTGAACGAAACGTACGCTATAATTAAAATGGTGAAAATTTCAAGTGAATTCAGTTTTATCGAGCTCGCAATGTTGGACACCTTTTTACAGAAATCCAGAGATCTAAAAGCAATTTGAAACTCTATCTAAGCGTATCTGAGATACTTTTGACAAATTTGTAAAACCTTAATTACTGATTTTACATTTCGCAAATGAATACGATTGGGACATTCGTGCGAGTACTGCGATTTCCGTCCGAAATTCTTCGATTAGACCGCATTGTTGCAGTACTCGCGCCTAGCGGCTTTGCCGTTTCTCTCGAACTTCACCGCCACATTATGCACCTACGCCGAATGTAAGCGGGGCATTTAAATTAACGATAATTTTAGTCGCAGGCTCGCAAGCCGGTGCTCACGGCAATTCCACGGCGCCTCTGTAATCGTCTTCGGCTTTTTGTGCCGCCGCGACTTCACGCACTGCCGGCCGAACGATCGTTTCCACGGGCCGTAATGGCGCGCATACCTATACGATTCGTTAACACGATAGTTCGCTCCGCGCTGATTCCATTAATGATTTCACGGAGCCCTCTCTGTTTTTGTAAGAATCGCTCCGGCATTAACGCCTTTTAATGAGGCCTGTGTCTCGCACAGCGCGTTTTAATGCACTGTTAACGATATCATGAGAGGGTTTGTTAAAAACGTTGATCGGGATATTCTGCTTTTCCATTATAGCTGCTTAACTAATTGTGTAACAAGACAAATAAGAAAAACGTTGCACTGAATACTATGTCTTTTTTTAATTCAGTCACTCTGTGTTAGATGCGTACACTACCGTTTTATAAGTATTTTTGGACACTGAGAGATACTATTAAAAATTGTATAACTTTATTCTATTGCTATATATTCGCAAATAGTGAACATTTATGAATTCCATTAAAGTATTGATATTGTGCGATGACTGAAAAATTTCATAATAAATTAATGAAAATGATTAAATAGCACTGAATTACTGCTTTTTCCTACCTAATGTACATATATTGAATATTTTGTGGTATTAATATTTAAAATTAAATCTTGAATCTTTGTAATGAAGAATTGTACTAATAATATACCTCATATTTTTACAATAATGTACAGGGTACAGTAGTGTACATTGAACGGCAACTTTGAGATGATAGAAATTGGTACAAATTGCATTTTGTTAAACGATGAGCAATGAAACTTTTTAGAAAAATTCATGTGCCCGATATAAAATATTGAAATGCAGTCACTGTTTTGACGTCGAGATAATAGTTGAATTTATGGGAACGTCATTATCATTTTATTGACACAACTTTTATTGACACAATGTAACATGAAAAATAATTTTGTTTGTAATATAACACTGAATTTGCAATTGCTGGATGCTTCGCTAGACAGAAAATATTTGTCAAAATATCTGACACTTTATAAAGTGCATTCTCACTAAAGGGTACTATTAGTTACCGTCCAGTTGTTAAATGGACGAACAGTATCCGTATCGGTCTTAACGAGCACAATTAATTAAGAAGTACAATATTATTTCATGACGACGTAGTAGAGCTCGTGGAGACAATATTTTGCACGAGTTCTTAGAGTCTCATTTTGGCGTACGTGTTTCGTTACACCCTTGTGGAATAATATTTTCTTTCTTCCTTAATAGAAGGCCCTTGGGTTCCCTGCATACTAAAGCACAAACTCGTAATACCGGTGCACTAAAACGTAAATTATGTAATTAAAAACATTAAAACGAGAAGTGTTTTAGTTGACTAATATTACGTATTTTTGTATCTTCATTGCGCAAACTCGCTATCTCAAATTAAACAGTACATGTACGTACATGCATAGACCACAAGTTTTATTTATTTCTGACAGAAATGGCTTAGGTTTATTACAATGAATGAAAAAAAGTTTCTATTTTGCATAAAAATACTCAGTCTCTGAGAATTTATTATCAAGAACATCGTCGGCTATATTAGTTTATAAAGTAACAATAAAACATTTATCCTGATTTTTAACGAGTACTATATATATAATAAATGTAACATATATATTAAATAATATGTAACACATATATTAAATAACTAACTCATAAAGGTATCTTTATAATGCGTAAATTAAAAAACGTTTGACCTGTCACTTTGAAGAGTACCATAAACCTAGTATTAGCCCTCGAAAACAGAATGGCGCTAATGATTCCACCCCTCCGGATCGCTTGTTACAAAAGAAATTCCCGGTCTATCGCATTATCCTGAAAAAACGGTCTCGCTCGCGGACTCCATGCGAACCACAAAGATTTCTAGCACACGAGTGGAAGCGTTAGCGCAAGAATCCGAGTCAAAATAGGTGGAACAATACCGCGAATGATAAGTATTCGATAACGAGCATCGAAGATGCGCGGTTATTCCGCGGGAAGGGAGATAATGCCGTGTAAAAAGGACCCGCGGACTGTTCGTTTTCCCTTTGTAGCCGGGAAATGCGCCGCAGACCTGTAAGTCGCGAACTCGCTCAAGTATTTTGCCTCTCGTTAAACTAAATAAAGCCTTTTTTTGCGCTCGCGGGGATGGCCGGAGCGCGCGGGCGCGAGCGCGAGAAAACGAGAAGCAGCGCAAGAAAGGATGCCGGTGCAGGGTCGTTCCAGGGTGAAGGGTAGCAAACGAGCGTAATTAGACATCCCATCTCAGTGCCTCGGTCGATCGTTTACTTTTCCCGTGGCCCTTCCCCACCACCGCCGGCGCCACGGTTGTTGCTCTATCTCGTCTCATCCCTGATAGCTCGACTGCTCTCGCCCCCATCCGTCTCTTTCAGTCGCGATATATCCAGTTGCATTATACGAGTCCGAGTAACGGGAGAAACATTGTCCGAGCGCTAATGACGGCGGCATCCGTCCAGCCAGTGCTTTCCCTGGCGGCGCATTCGCTCGTTTTCTCCGAGCACTTCTCACCCGCGTTTTTCTTTGCCGGCTCTTCCGCTGCCACCCTTCGCCCTCCGCCGTATCCGGCCCACCTCCGTTCGCCAATTAACGAATTACTCCTCGCGACCGTGTACACCGGCGATGTTGATATACGCGGGAACCGTTCGTGCATATTAACGTTAACGCCGCGCCGGCTTTGTCGGCCACGATAATGAGAACATTACGATAATTAGGCTGTTATAAGTCGAGTGGACCGGCGAGGGATGGCCTTGCGTCCCCGGCGACGCAAGAACCGTTCTTCCGGAGATTTATTAGCGCGCCGGATGTCCTCGCGCGTTCCGCTTACAGGATAATTTCGAAAACATTACCGGCCGACGCGGGAACCGTACCCACTTGATTTGCATTTAGTCTTCTACTCGCATAAATGGCGCTGGTTTAGGGCGGATTCCTTTGCCGAAAGGAAGGACGGGATTTGGTGTTGCAGGGCGCGGGTGTTATGGTTTTGACGGTGGTTGCCGCGCTTTGTCGCCTTTTGTGTTACGGGCGAAAGTTTTCATGGGGATGCCTCTAAGTGATTCGTATTGTCTGCTGGTAAGCATGTTGCTAAAAAATATTTTATTTGTATTTGTATATTTCAGTAATTATTTTAAGCTAAATTGGTGAAATTAATTTGTTTCACCTTTTGTATCAGGATTTATTAAACGAGAGATACAATTGTCTCGAAAATAAAAGAGCTAATTCAAATATGATTTTTGATGTTACAAAGTAATTGCGAATATTTTTGATGTTATTAATAATCAGTTTGTTTAGAAATATTGCCACATCTTTACGCTATATTTTTTTTCATTGATAATAAGAAATATATATACTTCGTATTAAAACAATTAATGTCATAAAGGCCGAGATCAATTTTCTTAAAAAGAACGAGATAATATACTCTGAAACTTGAAAGGGATGTTAACGAGGGTTATCATCGCATCGATTGGAAGGATAATCGGCGAATAAGAAAGCAGATATTATTAAGAAATAAATGTTGGTTAATTCTTGTTGCCATATAGTTTGGCAATGCCGCATTACGGTATTCCGGGACGAAGCTACAAGTTACCGTGTTATTTTGCAGGCAGAGCTATTTATTCCCTCAAGAGCATTCCATAGCTGGTAAACTCAAAGTGTGTCGACCATAGCCCTGCAATATCTGGATAGGATTCGTAGACCAGGAATATTTCGAAAGGAATTCTGGTTGCGGCGAAGATTGCGAATACAGTCGAAGATCTTCGCCGGCGACAGAACATACCGTGGAGCAGATGAGGCGAACGATTGCTTTTATTGTATGTAGTTCTTATCTTGTTCTATTTACTCAGCGTCTGGTATCTCCGATAATTTTTTGCACGGGGCTCGGAATCGTTTGTCCTAGGCAGAAATAATGGGGTCGTCGTCCGCTTGATTTCTGTAAGCTTGGAAACTCTGCAATCAGCCGCCGATGAATAAAACGAACAGCGCGGAATGAACGAGCGAAGAGAAAGAAATTGAAAAAAAGTAATTCGTTACTCGGCCGGCAGCTATGAAGCTTCGAAGGAATCCCTCGCCTTAAATATTTTTCGTTGCTCGGTTATGCGACAATTACACAAACCGTCCCCGAGCATTATGTTCGCCGAACGACTGTATAATCGCAGAAATAAATATTGCATTACGCTTCTTCTGGGAACCGAGACAGTCCATTACTCAACGCACACACCGACGAATTCGTTCGCGGGAAACGAAGAAGATGGACACGATTTTATTCCGATTCGTCCCTCATGTTTAAACAAATAATTCGCTCGGTGAACGAAGGCGGCAGCTTTAATTTACAATGACGGTTGCTAAGTTACGGGGATTAAGAGCGGCTTCAGATTTATGCGAGCTGGGAATTCGTCGAACAAAGCCACTGCTTTGTTTAATACTGAACTGATCATGTTTTAAAATTGGTTCAAGCGTTTATTATAATAAAAATGGCGGAATGTCTCGGCGTTCTTATAAAGCGGACTCCAGCTTCGTAGCCAAATCGCGTGTGCACAAAACGCCTTCGTTTCAAGAAAAAATTAAGAAATTAAGCAAAAATTAAACAAATTTTGTAAAAATTTTTTAATAGCTTTGAAGTCTTATTTTTTAGTGGCAAAATACTTAATCAAGCGCTTTATTAGCACCCTCGCAAAATGAAATTCTTCTGAAAAGTAAAATTGCACTTCGACCCAATATTATGTTGATAATACTAAAGGATAATAAAAGAGACATTTTTATAAAGCAACACAGATGAGTCAGTTTTGGTGTTCGGTACTTTCAGGGTTTCGTTTCAGAAACTCTCTCGCGTGAAAAATCGTCATTCGCCCAATGGAAGGGAAGGCAAAGTCCCGGTAATTATCATCGGAATAATGAAACGCGTGTACCCTGGGACTGAAAATTACTTGCAAATCAACCCAATCAGCGTTGAATACCCATTCGACGCCGACCAAAGCGAAATACTTGCGCGACGTTTATTCAGCCGTTTAAATACGGGCCAGCCGAAGTTCCCGAAATTTTCGTCAATCAGGTTGCATTATTTGTCGCGGAAAGTTTCGCGAATCCCCCGGTTACCGGGTATATCGATCAGCCGAAATTTTCAGACTAGTCGGAGACCAACAGAAGTTTCGACTCATTACACGCAGCGTTAAACTACCGCGCTCCAAATTGCTCATGGTGACTTACAAGCGTCAACGGACTTGAAGGATCGACGGCGAATAGGGGATTCTTTGGATGACTCTTCCGAATGGATAGCAGTGACCTAATTTGTAAAGAAGTGAAACAGAAATCAGTAATGCTTGAAATCTTTATTCATTCTATTTACTTGCTTATTTTGGTATTTAACATGACGAACTCTTTGTGTTACGAAATCAGAACAATGGTACTAGAGGGTTCATTTTATGCATTTATAATAAAATAAATGGAAAAAATACGATACTGTAAACGCGCTGGAAAAATTTAAGAACATCCCTGGCCTTATCTTTAACGTGTTAAAATTATTAAAAGAAAAAATACATTTTTATTTCCTTTCCTTACAATTGAGTTATGCAATCTTTACACTCGCCATAGTACACACTGGTAAAGATACGCTTTGACATTCTTAATTCAATTATATATTTTATAAAAGTGTTGTATTTAAACAAAATGTGATATAATATAATATAATATGTTATTTTTCAAAGAGATTGCAACAGCTATCTGGTTAATTAGCTAACTCGAGCACCGGCGCGTGTGCAGGGTGACGGACAGCTGCACGAAGGTCAAATTCGGACCCACGCCCTTAAGACGAGTTAGTCGAACCGGTTGACCGACATAAAATCTCGCGTCAGCTAGACGGCGCTCGCAGACCTGAATGGTATCTTAAAATCCGGCGACAGAGTGAAGAGGGGGTGTCTTCGTCGCCGGCAATGAGCTCGGGATCCTCACGAAACAGCAGATAACTGGCCGTGGGTCGTTGGCGCTGGAGCATAAGAAGAGGAGAGTTTGCGTCTTCGCAAGTTCGCGCGAACATGCACGAACGAATGGCTCTGGGTGCTTTGGCACCCGGCCAGCCCGAGTATCTCTCATGTGTTTGGCAGAATTTGTCGTCGTCCCGTGTCCCGACCCCTCTCTGTCTCTCTCCGGCCCCGCCATGTTCGATCCCCTTTTGTTCGCCGTCCTCCATCCCGTTCCAGCCAAGGTTTCTACACTCGGTAGGCCTCTCGCTGCTACTCCAGATATTCAACGTGTCTGGGGTACGTATGTTTGGTTACGCGAAATCCCCTCGTGCATCCCAAGTCGAATGTTTGATGGCGTTCTTCTGTTTAAACACGGCCCTAGACACTACCGGCGAATAGACCCGGTGTCTTCGAATCTGCATACGTACGGCGACGGCATTCATCCTTGGCCTAACATAGTTGCGCCGGAAGGGAGCCGGAAGGGAGCCGGGTCGATCCGAGCGAATCGGGGGCTCTAGCCCGATCGGATCCAGTGGATCGTTTAGCGGCCGATTGTTCGTTAACGCTCGAACCAATTTCGTGTTCTTTCCGCGCCCTGGTCAATCGGCTGATATGAGTTTGCACCCTCGGATACCGCCGCAGCCCCGCCGCTACATCCGCGCCGATTCTGTAAAAAGTATTCGGTTTTAATCAATCCCAGAGAAATAACATGCTCGCCGACGCTGGGCCACGGTGAAACATTTCAATTACAGTTCGCTCGTGAAATAAAAGGACGCGCCGCTATATGATCCTTACTTTTGGCCGCGATGTAATATCCGGCAAAATAAAATCCCTCCGACTGTTTTATTGAGAAAGTTCCCGAAGTTCCCCAGTTCCTTAACCGGGACCCGATCAACATCGCCGTAAGAATCGCTCGTTTCGGATCTCTCGCCTGCCGACGGTTGCTGAAGACGGACGCGCGGACACCGGGCGTCGATTATCAATAAGTGCGATTCGGTGGGGAGTTCCTACGAAATCGATTCTTTCCGGATATTTATGGGAACATTGCAACTGTTTCCATCTTAATCTTTATGTTCCGGTAGCTTCGCTTTACCTACGGCGATCCAAGGGGTGAAAACAGCCCTCGAAATTGGAGTAGGAAACATTTCGGGAATCGTCTAAGACATTTTGCGAATGGCTCGGCGATTTTTGGCGATTGTGTGACAATAAATATTTTAAAAAGTGTTTCTTCATATTTTCTTGAGAAATTGGTATTTTACTTTGCATGTACCAATAATATTGTATTATTATTAGATTGCGGATTTTATGCACTTATAACAGAAGCGAATAAGTCTATTGTAGTATATTGTTATACTATTTTTAAGTTAACTTTTATTTCATCTCTGTTTCTGTTGGACATTTTTATTTTGCATAAAGGCTCGCAATATAATTATTATAATAGATTTCACAAATTAATATTACACATTGGCTTATGGAAAACGAGTTTTGATAGTATATTACTGTACACTTGGAGTGTACAGTACCCGAACGAAATATCGTATAACGAATCACTTCTGAGTTACAATATTAAGAAAAGTCGAGCCTTATTTTAAAACGTCTATAGAATATTCAGAAACGTTTCAGACTCGAAATAATAAATAATTTAAACGCGCAGAGCTCGCGTGCTCTATGGTATCTTTACGCGGTGTGTACAGCAAAGCTTAATCTTTTGTTAATTAGATTTTAAGTGAGATATTCAAATGGGAGGACCACTCTCATTTAGTAAATTTGAAAGTCGCTCACAGTGTACTTTAATTAATATTACAACGGAGCGTAAAGACGCCGGCCGTTTGGCAAATTTAAACTCTTCAAAGGCTCTTTTAATTAATATTTCCTCCGCCGGCGAATTTGCCTTTCCAAATAATGCAAATTCGTCTTAAAGAGTTTTTCCGTAGATGCATATATTACAAATATGCCAAGTATTCTCATTTAAATAAGATTTAACGTGTACGTGTACGGATTTCCTGCGAAATACCGTTATGAATAATGGTCGCAGTTTCGCGAACACTATTGTAATACTCTTATATAACGCCGGTATATTCCAACATTTCGCTGGTTATCATTAATTGAACTCGCTATCTAGTATTACAGCAATATTTTGCGGATTATCGCGATAGCGATAAACTAACGCGTCGCGTTCTCGGCACTTCAGAAATTTTGATTTTTGGAAGGGGTGTCCGGTTCGTTAAATTTCACTGCGGGCTTTCTGCGCGTCGAATGGACGTCTTTCTTATATTAAATTCCTTCGAACTATAAATTGACGTTATCTCCGGCCATATGTAACTTTCAGGAGCAATATTACACTCAGTTTATACAACTGGAAATTGATTACCTTCATATACGTCTATACCGCAGGTAATTATGTCACGGACTCCCGAGAGGACTCATGAACTCCGGCCGCGAGGCTCTTGATTTAAACACTGACGTTCTGAAAAGTTCTTCAGAAATCGAATCGATTCGTTTTTAACGTTCGCGGACGATTCTGGATATGCGCTCTGCTCCTTCG